>JASDQU011379794.1:8587-23053 GCA_032191745.1 Picea mariana | reverse complement strand
GTTGAGAGCTTGCAGTCATATTATTCTCGTAAGTATGTATAGACATATTTGTGTATATGCAGGTGCATATCTTGCACCTCTTTATTCACCTTGATAATTTAGTTTTATCATTAGTGTTCTTTAGTTAAATATTATGGTCACTTACATGACTAATCTCACAGTCATAACTTATACTGATGTTGCCCTCTCTTCATGATAATAACCAACAAAGGTTACTTTTCTCTCTTCTGTATGATAACAACTAGCAAGAAAACACACTTGACTTAATTTCCATAGATCATTACCCAACTTATAAATACAATATGGGAAATTAAAACCATGCCCAAGGTAACAGGGCAACCAATCTAGCTTCCAACTATATCTATATGGCTACCATCCACCACTAGATGTCAATTTGACCCATTGGGCTTCTAGAAGTGCCCCAACACTTCCTTTACCACATTCAGGATCAACATTTAATCAACCATTTTACCTTAATTATAATAATTTTTTAATGTCTAATAACATTTGGACTATTCCCTTAAATCCCAAATGCAATTTCGAGTTATGTTACTTACTAAGTATCCTAGTTCAGAAATCTAGAGTATCTTTAAGTCAAGATCAGTCTTAACCATTACACCTAGAATTCTTCCTTCTGTTCAACAACAGCTAGGGATGGAGGCCACTCTTCCCCTCCCACAAGAATTTTGGTAGATTAGTTTCCTATCCACCAAGCAAGGGAGGCTACTGTGATTTTCTCACTCAATCACTCTATATTTCTATAGCTTTGTTTATCATCTTGATTAGAAAAAAAACCCTGCCCAAGAATTCCTATACACAAAAACAAAATTCATTTTTCAGTTCCCTTCGAAACCCGAGAGCTGCACATGCTCTCCCTTTTCAGAGAATGGTCACTAGACCCATTCCTCTTATCGTGAGGGATTATACACATATGCAAGGTTTAACCCTTCATTCATGCAATAATTATTACTACTATGGATATTTTCCATCTGTTCACATCCAAGTCTTGCTATTAGTGCCCATCAACATAATCCCACTCCTGTAGGATCGACTATCATTTCCCAAAGAAATGATAGGCTTCCTTTGCCACAGACTAGCATGATTCAATCTCGTTGGGTAAAATACCAACTGTATTTTAATCTACATCCTTCTACTCAAGGAGTTTACACATAAAATTTATGTTTGGGAGTAATATTCTCCACAGGCTCATCTTATCCTTGGCAACCAAATCTTATGACTGTACAACAACACGTACAATTGCATAGTGAAGTCAACTTCTTTATTTGGAAACGCCAAAACATCTATAAATAACGGCGGGTTTCATTCCTCTCTTTGGTAGAGGTTTGACTAAACCTCTTAGGAATGCAGTAAGATAAGGTGTTTCCCCTTAAAGTCCTCCAAAAATATTTTCATACGACTCGTGCATGAGCCCAAGCAGGCCAAGTTTTGTTGTCGTGCTCTGATACCAATTTGTAACACATCCGACCCCTACATGTTATTTTAAGGGGTGAGGCATCATAATTTAATTTTCTTTAACTCTCTCAAATCCTAATTTCGAGATTTCTATCACATCCTTCTCATCCAAAACTCTCCAAATGCAGATTCCCTCTTCCTCCTGGGATTGTGCGACCTCCCAGTCTAGGATTGTTTAATCACTTGAGTTGAATCGACTCTTCGGGCCCTTGCTGGAACCCAAATCAATCTTCACAAGTCCCCCTTTCTCCAAAGTGCGGGTTCTTCCAAACCCGCGGGCTCTTTCCTGGCCCCTTTGAAGAATTTGAACAAAAGGCGCTAACTTTCCATGCTAGGCCGCTTCCTTCATATGACCTCGGGCTGTGACCCAACGCCTACTCAAAGGGCACTTTGAAACTTTGGGCTTCGAGTGTTTTCACTTCACCACTCGCCAATTCTCTCGAACTTCGAATTGGTGAAGTTTCAAAATGACATGAGAGGGATCAACGGTCCCTTCTCCCTTTCTAGATCAACGACCCACCGAAAATTCAGGCCTAGGAGCTTCGACGAGTTCCGAACCGCTTCTCCACAAAACCTCCAGAGTGACAAATCTTCGAAGTTCACAATCCGACACCATGTGTACTCAGAGAATTGATGACTCTAATCTAGTTTGGGACTCTGGGCTTCGATAATTCCCAAGTCTTCACACACGCAAACCATTGGAGTGAAATCTTTTCAGAGTGTTAGATCTTCTGACACGGGTCCCCACGTGGCTTCATCTCGTTCGTACCACCTCTAGGTTCCTACCTCCCACAGGGAAGGTCCATCCATCAACCAGTCCAATGACTGGCTTAACCCTCGTCTAATACACAGGCTAGCAGGGAATTCAACACTTCGACACTTCGGCGTTGAATGCCTCTTTACCATATACGCACAAGATCTCTGGAAGTCCTAAACTCCTAAAGTCCCGTGAGCTTGCCACGTGGTTTCGACCTTCAGAACTTTTGGTCTCTTTTCGTACTACACCTCAAATCCTCTGGATTCCGAAGTCCCAGAATCCTGGAGTTCCGGTCACTTTACCAACCACTTTGGCTAGGCGAGCTTGTACTAGGGATTGACACGTGTAAGGGTCAAGGGTGACACGTGTCAGGTTTCAATGGGTCTATAGGGTATGTGATACACATGAATCTGAGTGACACATGGCATGTCAAACTTGGGTCCACGTCACCCTAGGTGACGTCACTGCACTACGTCACTTCAGACTGACCGTCCTTCATGCCTTTCGATCTCATGGCCAAGGTTGGTCCACGTACCCCTTGGATCAATGGTCTTTGCTACTTCGTAACTTCGACATTCAGGGGTTTCATGCTATAGACTTCTGCTTTCTCCCGAAGTAGTCAACGCTGAATTAACCATGGGGTAGATCCAACAATCAGGGAGAGATCCAACATGCCTTCAAATCAACGGTTCCCATCACTTCGTTGTTTAAGCCTTTGGGGATTTTGATGTTACAACACCCCTATCCTATTGAAGCAGAATGCCGAGATGAATTCGTCGTAGATCCGACGACTAGGAGAGAACTCGAAGGATCCTCAAATCAACGGTCATGGTCACTTTGTGGCTTCGGCCTTCGGGGGATTTGGCTTCACTGCCACTCCATTTTCCCTAAGCAGGACTCCGCCGAAGTACCATGTGCGGGTCCCTTCTCTTGAATGATCAGATAGTAGACGGGGCTCCTAACGATTTTCCCCAAATCTACTACTCTCCTTCACTTCGTAACTTCGAGGTTCAGCGAGTTTGATCCTATAACATCTCCATCATCCCGAAGTGGAACTTCACTGAAGTACCATACACGAAACCTTCCACTAGACGATTGGACCGTCGAGAAGGGGCCCCAACAGACTCCCCAGATAAAGGACTCACAACCTTTCGTGACTTCGGAATTCGAGTATTTTTGATAGTTATGAAGTTTGACATCCCAAGGATTTGAGCTCCCGAAGCTCCGAAGCCATCAAGAGTTAGCTCCTTTTGGACTTAGCGTAGGGTTCCTAGACCTTGGTCATATGGTACCTCCAAATATTCTTGTGGTTACATGCTTGAGTCTTGCTCGAGACTTTGTCAAGGCCGTGGGCATGAGCCCTTGGTCACATATGTGAAAGTTATGAAGGAGGCACCCTCCTTCCACAAAGTTCGAACTCAATATTCCCGTGAAGGATAAATTTGAGGGATCAACAGGGCTTAAGCATTCCAGTTAACCCCATCTCAAAATATTTAGTTAGATGGACCACCAGAGTCACAAAGATCGAACATCCAAACAATATACCACCAATCAAACACAATATTTTACACAAGGACGATAAACACTATAATCATCCATTTTATGCAAGGTACAAGGTATCACATTTACAGATAATCAAATCATGCATTTCAATTCTAGGATACAGGGCATAAAAATACTTATCTATTACAGTTGATCACCAAACAAATGACTCTAGGTGTTCGCCTCTCCACCCAACCATAAGCTCAGAGGCATTCATTGTTAGCACTCTGTAAAACTCAGGTCAGTCTGGGTCTGCAGGACCCTATGGTACTTCGAGCTGACATTCTTCAGCTAGACCATGATTCCATTCACGGGGTTGGTTGATGGTTCAACCATCGGTCCTTTCTTCATTAACTGATTCCTCCTTGGAAAGTTTTGAGGTCATTCGATATAATGAACCATCTCTTATATTTTTCACATTCTCTCCTCTAGTGATATCATGGCCAGTACTTCGAGGCTTCACCCCCCACAGTCAGTTATTGGCAATCTAAACAATAACACATTTACATTGTTCCCATGCCATAACATGGTGATTATGATTAATGATTAATTACAAGCTGGGGGGAAACATGGGTGTTACATAAATCAACCGATCTTTGGAGTTGGGATAAGAAGAAACTCTTCTTTGAGACTCTTGTTACACATGTTATTCTTTATGGATGTGAAGTCTAGGGCCGTAGTATCTCTCGTGAATCCTGGAGAAAGATAGAGCAAATACAAAGGAATTTTATAACCTATAATCTCAAAATTAAAGGAAATACGCCACATCCCATCCTCCTCTTAGAAACAAGCCTCTCCCCCATTAAGAGCATGGCTATGACTAGATATGTAATGTATAAGAACAAGTTAAACAACATGGAAGACAAGAGGCTTCCTAAAATTGCTTCAAAATCGAGTCATAACCACCATCGACTCAAGCGAGGATGGCATAAAGATGCTCGGTCTTGGCTAAACTATTGGGGAATCATGGAAGACACCATTTTGCATAATAAAGATACTGTTAAAAAAAATGTCAAATGAAAATTTAAGGAGAAAATGTGGTGTGATAAAGAGTTAGAGGAAAAAAGAAAATTAAGGTATTATAAAGATGTAATCAACCATAATTTAGAAGATCAAAATTATCTATCTGTTTTGCCAAGTGTAAAGAAAAAAATAAGCATTGCTAAGATAAGAACAAATTCTCACGAGCTCCATAGTGAAATTGGGCGTTGGTCAATTCCTAAAACGCCATGGGATGAAAGAATGTGTCACCTTTGTGACACTAAGAAGGTTGAAGATGAAAAACACTTTCTCTTAGATTGTCCAGCCTCTACCCATATTAGATCTCATTTTCAAAATATTTGTCACACTACCAACCTTCCTAACCTCTTAACTTAACAAAAGTATGGTGATCTTGGAAAGCTTCTCTTAATGTTTTTCGAGCACAGAAACAAAATTCTAAAGAATCAAAAGTAATCACTTACCCTCTTAAGGTCCGATAGACCAATTCGGTATTAGTGGATGTTAATCATCATAATAATAATAATAATAATAACTTTCAAAATTGAGTATACTTTTTAATAAAAATAAAAGTTAACAAATTTTATAGTTATATATATATTTTAAGATGTCTCCATAATGTATTATGACTTTAATGTTTACACATATTTGTGAATAAAATATGTAAATGGATATTTGGTCAAAGTTTATTATTACATTATTATTATTACTATTTTAATTTAGTATGTATATAGTAAGTTTTTTTATTAAAAAAAATTCAATAAAATATTGATTGATTGTTTGGTTTAAAATATAGTAGTTAATTAATTGTTAAATAAATATGTTTTTTATATAATTTTTTTTATAAAATGTATTATAAAAATTTTAAATTTATATATTATAATAAGCAATAAATAATCTGTTAATACTGATAAGACTAAGGTCATGATTATTAAATCTAATAAGTTCCCTTATGATACGTTTGTATATGACAACAACAATTTGGAGGAATTGATTTCATACAAATATCTTGGAATTGATATTCACCACAAGCTCAATTGGAATTATAGCATTGAGAAAAAGATTATTGGGGGATGAAAATCTTATTATAGGTTTGAAAACAATTGTAAATCAATTGATCTTTGGAGTTGGGATAAGAATAAACTCCTCTTTGAGACTCTTGTTACACCTGCTATTCTTTATGGATGTGAAGTATGGGGCTGTATTATCTCTTGTGAATCCTGGAGAAAGATAGAGCAAATACAAAAGAATTTTATAGCCTATAATCTCAAAATTAAAGGAAGTACGCCCTATCCCATCCTCCTCTTAGAAACAAGCCTCTCCCCCATTGAGAGCATGGCTATGACTAGATACCTAATGTGTAAGAACAAGTTAAACAACATGGAAGACAAGAGGCTTCCTAAAATTTCTTCAAAATCAAGTCATAACCACCATCAACTCAAGCGAGGATGACATAAAGATGCCCGGTCTTGGCTAAACTATTGGGGAATCATGGAAGACACCATTTTGAAGAATAAAGATACTATTAAAAAAACGTCCTATCTGTTTTGCCAAGTGTAAAGAAAAAAATAAGCATTGCTAAGATAAGAACAAATTCTCACAAGCTCCATAGTGAAATTGGGAGTTAGTCAATTACTAAAACACCATGGGATGAAAGAGTGTGTCACCTTTGTGACACTAAGAAGGTTGAATATGAAAAACACTTTCTCTTAGATTGTCCAGCCTATACCCATATTAGATCTCATTTTCAAAATATTTGTCACACTATCAACCTTCCTAACCTCTTAACTCAACAAAAGTATGGTGATCTTGGAAAGCTGCTCTTAATGCTTTTCGAGCACATAAACAAAATTCTAAAAGATCACAAGTAATCGCTTACCCTCTTAAGGTCCGATAGACCACTTTGGTCTTAGTGGATGTTAATCATCATCATCATCACTAAGTGTTACATTCCCCTCCTATCTTTCCACACCCCATATTTCTCTGTATTTACACTTTTCTTATTTTCTCATTTCTTTTTCTATGTTTTATTCCCCTCCTCCCTCCTTTGGCATGTTTAGATATGTGGCAATAAGTGGACCTATCCCCAGGTGACACTTGGATGGTATGAGTTGGACACAGATGAATAGGCAGTAACTTGGCATGATGACTGAGAGATGAGGTGGCAACCAAAAGTTACACTATGCACAAGCTACAAAGGGTTCCATGGCTCTCTCTACTTCACACATAAATAATATGGGATGCCATTTTGTTTATCAAAATGATATAATAGACTTCCCACAATGCATGTGGAATAAATATGGCGGATTTATAAATCGAGGGCCAAGAATTCATGTGAAGAATAAATCAATTGTTGTTGAGTGCCTATCTTCCGAAGGCCATAAATTCCAATCTTGATGTCCAAATTGAGAAAACAAAAGCTCGTTGGAAAACTAGAGACGTGAAGAATAACCTGGAAATCGTTTGCATGGTTGTAATGATAGATATCATGCCTTAAAAAGTAAAATACAGTTGTGACTATTTCTGGCTTGGCAACTAATTATTTTTGGAAAATGGTTTATTAAAAGAAATTTATGAACTTCTAAAAGTAGGTCCTAGTTGGTGGCTCTAATATCTAAGTTCATATTTACAAAGGAACAAATAAAATCTTAACCCTAGCCCTAGTCCTAAGGAAACTTCAAGGAGATGAAGAGAAGATTATAAAAGAAGAGGAGAAGCATATTCAAGGGTAAGGAGTCAAGAGTTTCTACAACGACAGTTTCTTGCTGGAAGCAAGTTTTTCCATTCCAAGATTGTGTGAATTAGCCTCCCTAATTTCCCTCCTCATTTTTTCTTTCTACTTGATTCTTTCCATTAGTTTTTCCATGTATGTTTGACAGCAAGAAGATTTGGGTCTAATCAACTTTCTCTAAATTCCTCTAGTAATTTTTGATAATATTCCAGGTTTATAGGAGCAAAATCACTGCTCGTAAAAAAATAAACGCAATATAATTTTAGTTTATCTAATTGTCATTGATATCTTGTTGAGGTTGTTATGTCAGTCTTCTTATTTCAAACATTGTTAAACTGGTTACATTTGGTATGTTATTATTAAGTTCTCCCACAAAGAACTATTCAATGTCATGTTGCTTTTATGAGTCTGTGTGGTGATGTATCAATGGATTCTTGAGCAAATGATGCTTTACAAAATCATTTGATGTTAACGCATAAGTCCTTTAAAGTTCTTTGATGATTTTTTCATATTTTTTTATATATTTCATCTTGCAAAGTTATAGCTGATTTTGGGTTCACATTATTATAAAAGGAAGACATAATATCAACTGAAATCAGACTCCAAACCCTCTAGATATAAATCCTTGCAAACATATTTATTTATTTTTCTTGAATTAGATGATGTGCTTGATGATACATCTGCATATAACAGTTTGTACACTTGTATATAAGAATTTGTGAAGAAATACACCAACAAATTAATGGAGAAATTAAATTCAACAATAATCCACACCCAACTCAAACTTATTCATTACCAAAGCATACATTTATACATAGAGAGGAGATGTCTCGAGAGTCAACCATCTCCTATAATCTCTCAACAATTACTCCATAATTCACTCAACAATCTCTCCACAAATCTCTCAAGCATATTTCTCTAACTCTATTTAGACCTTCAGAATATAACAACTAACACCAATTAATCTAGAATATTTCAAATGCATTATTATTCCAACATTTCTCCCACATAATGATCATTTGGAAATATTCCAAGATCGTCTTTGAATTTGTAGAACTTTTCCTTTGATAGTGCTTTGGTGAATATATCTGCTATTTGATCTTTTGTTCTGCAATACATAATCTTGATCACACCATGTTGAACCAAATCTCAAATGAAATGATATTGAATATCAATATGCTTGGTCTTCTTATGAAAAACTAGATTCTTGGTCATTTGAATAACACTTTGACTACCACATATCAACTGAGTGGGTTATTCCTACTTCTCATGTAAATCCTCCATAATTCTTCTTAACCACACTACTTCACATGTTGTTGTCGTTGTTGCTTTATACTTTGCTTCTGCTCTGAAGAGAGAAATTGTAGGTTGCTTTTTAAAAGTCCAAGCAATTGTTGTTGAACCCATGCTAAATGAATATCCCGAGTTTGATTTCCTATCATCCATGAAGCCTACCCAATATAGGGTATCTATTACCCCAAAAATTGTCTAAATCTTTCACTTGGCCCATTTGCTATTGTGTGCACTAGTACACATCCACAAGTTCGAGTACAAGCATTAATATGTCAATGGGAGGACTTAAACCCCAGTAGATCTACATTAAATCCGCACTTTCATGACTAAGAAAACCACTTGATCATCAATGTTTTTTATTTAAAAATGATGGTGAGTAATACATTAGATCTCAATTTTTTTCCTTATTCTAATTTGTTAGCGATACCCATCTACGTAGCTAACATGTTCCTTCTACCCATTTCACTTGATCAACAACACACACACACACACACACACACACACACATGTTATTGTTTGCAATTATATTAATAATATAAACATTTCAAATAAAGTAAATGTGGCCCATTGTCAATTGGGTTTAGTTTGGGTGGTTTGGAGGAATGATTGTTGTCCTCCCCACCAAGGTTCAGTTCCTGCGAGTGACATGTTGAGCTCTAAAACGAGTATATTTTTGTGATGGCTTCGAGCCATGTTGTTGACTGGTCTTTTGCCCTAAAGATTCTAGGGTTTACCCTGGGTACCATCCTCAAAATGAGGGGAAGTACTCAAGGGTTTTCCCTGGGATTTGTAACCTGGAAAAAAAGTAAATGTGACCCATCCTCATAAATTATGAAGATAGAAACAAATTTCCACTCTTACCCATATGAATTGATGGCAATTTATTAATTAAATATTTTTAATAATAATAATCTAATTTTAAGGTTACAATCAAGCTAGACACCAAATTGGTGTATGATATCCCCTTGTTTGTGGGACAAGGGACCCCCTTCATCACAATGATTTGACCACTAAAGTTTACGAAGGTATAAATAGCCTACCCCCTTTGGATTTGAACATGTGACCTCTTCGGAGGAAACACATGTTCTTAACCATTAGGCCCACTTAGGTTGTTAATTCGATTAATTTTAAGTAATTTTATTAATATTATTTAAAAAATTGATTTAAATTTAAGAAAACAAGAGTTGTTTTTTTTCCTAGATTACAAAGCCCAAGGAAAATCCCCGAGTATTTTCTCTCATTTTGAGGATGGTAACCGAGGTAAACCCTATAATCTTCATGGCATAAGGCCTATAAAAAACAAGGCTTGAAGCCATTACAACAATATTTGTGTTATGAGATCAACATGTCATTTGCGGGAATTGAATCTGAGTAGGTGTTGATGTGTTTTCCTAACACCCATCAACTAGGTGATTGGGGTGCATATTTGAACATATGCCTCTTTCAAATGGAGACAAAAAAGTTTCAAATTTGGAAAGTGCCAAATAACCTCCATATTTATCATGAAGGCCCAACGAGTTCTAAAAATTCAGAATTAGTTTAAGTGTCATAGTTCTTCTTCATGAAAGGCCAACGGGGATGGTTTCTCTTTTCAACAAAAGAGAAGAAAATAAAAATTTATTAAAAAAAGGAAATTGTTTGTTTCCATCTTCTCATTGAATATCCCTATATGTCAGCTTCATCCATCATTTTATAGAATAAAAAACAAAGTTCATATGCCCAATATATTGTCAATTTTCTCCATCTTTCCGAAATACCCTAACACTTAGTTTGTACCACATCCTCTCTATGCTATTTTCCCATACTTAGCCCATGTGGAGAACCCAACACTCTCATTCCTATGCATGTACCGTCCATCTGCAACCTTCATTTTGTCCTCCGCATTCCTCAAATTGTACCCCTTTACTCTCATACTTATTCATTTTCCTTACTCTCCATACTCCATACTTAGTCATTTTCATTACTCTCTCATTACTTTCCTTAGTCATATTCATGCTCCACACTCCATTTCCATACTTTCCATACTTAATCCATTTCTATTTTTCATTTCTATCCATTTCCATTTTTCATTTTCATACTTAATCATTTTCCATTTTCCATCTCTCCGCATTAGCTTTCCTTAAACACTCCTTACTTCACTCTACATCACGTTTACTTCACTTTTTTCTTTTTACTTCAGTCAACACTTTCACAATTGGTCATTTTCCTTACCTTGTGCATATATTTCCTCGTGTGTGGAGATTCCCTCCCATATATCTTTTATTTGCAAAACTCTACCGCTGCACATGAGCTATACTCTACCTCCACACATCAACTATCCCCTCCCATATACTTTTCTCCTCACAACTCTACCTTTGCACATGAACTATAATCTACCTCCATAGATGAACTATCTCTACACAAACTATTTCAATACTTAGATTGTTTTCCAAGTTTTATTGATCCCTTACTTTGTGCGAAGATTATACACTTCAACCTTTTCCTTTGCACACTTTCTACACGTCAACCTTTTCCTCCACACACTCTCTGCACACGAACTATACTCTACCTCCACACATGAACTTCCTACCTCCACACACTCTCCGCATAACTCTACCTCTGCACATGAACTATACTCTACCTCTACACAACTTATTTCCACACATGAACTATCTCCACACAACTATTTCAACACTTAGTTTATTTTCCAAGTTATTTTTACCATTTCAACACTCAATTTATTTCCAAGCTAATTTTACTCAGATTTACCGAGTGTTACATTACCCTCCTATTTTTCTGCATCCCTATTTCTTTGTATTTACACTTATTTTATTTTCTCATTTCTTTTTCTAAGTTTTATTCCCCTCCCCCCTCCTTTGGCATATTTGGACATGTGGTAGTAAGCAATCCTATCACATGTGGAAAGTTTATTTTCCAAGCTATTTTTACTATGATTTACTAAGTGTTACATTCCCCTCCTATTTTTCTACACCCCCTATTTCTCCATATTTACACTTATTTTATTATCTCATTTCTTTTTCTACGTTTTATCCCCCCCCTCCTTTGGCATGTTTAGACATGTGGCAATAAGTGGACCTATCACATGTGGAAACATGGTAGTGAAGTTGTCCTATCCCCATGTGACACTTGCATGGTATGAGTTGGAGACATGTGACTGGGAAGTGAGTTGGCATGATGACTGAGCAATGAGGTGGCAACCAAAAGTTACATTGTGCACAAGCTATGAAGGGTTCCATGGCTCTCTCTACTTCACACACAAATAATATGAGATGCCATTTAGTTTATAAACATGATACGAGAGACTTCCCACAATGCATGTGGAATAAATAGAGTAGATTTATAAATCGAGGGCCAAGAATTCACGTGAAGAATATATCAATTATTGTTTAGTGCCTATCTTCCGGAGGCCATAAATTTTGATCTTGATGTCCAAATTGAGCAAACAAAATCTAATTGGAAAGCTAGCGACATGAAGAATAACCTGTAAATGGTTTCCTTGGTTGTAATGATAGCTATCATGCCCTAAAAATTAAAATACAGTCGTGATTATTTCTGATTTGACAACTAATTATTTTTGGAAAATGGTTTATTAAAAGAAATTTATGAACTTCTAAAAGTAGGTCCTTGTTGGTGGCTCAAATATCTAAGTTCACATTTACAAAGGGACAAATAAAACCCTAACCCTAACCCTAGTTCTAAATAAGCTTCAAGAAGATTAAGAGAAGATTATAAAAGAAGAGGAGAAGCATATTCAAGGGTCAATGGTCAAGAGTTTATGTAGCAGTGGTTTCTTGCTGGAAGCAATTTTTGCCTTTCCAAGATTGTGTGAATTAGCATCCTTAATTTCCCTCTTCATTTTTTTCTTTTTGCTTGATTCTTCCCATTAGTTTTTCCATATATGTATGAAAACAAGAAGATTTGGGTCTGATCAACTTCCTCTAAATTCTTCTAGTCATTTTTCATAATATTCCAGGTCTAGAGGAGAAAAATCACCGCTCGCAAAAAACAAATGCAATACAATTTCAGTTTATCTAATTGTCATTGATATCTTGTTGAGGTTGTTATGTTAGTCTTCTTGTTTAAACCATTGTTAAACTTGTTACATTTGGGATATTATAATTAAGTTCTCCCACAAAGAACTATTCAAGTGTCATGTTGTTTTTATGAGTCTGTGTGCTGATGTATCAATGGATTCTTAAGCAAATGTTGTATTACAAACTCATTTGATGTTAACATAGAAGTCCTTTAAAGTTCTTTGATGATTTGTCCATTTTTTTTTTATATATTTCATCTTACAAAGTTTTAGTTGATTCTGGGTTCACATTATTATAAAAGGAAGGCATAATACCAATTGAAATCAGACTCCAAACCCTGTAGATAAAAATCCTTGTAGACATGTTTATTTATTTTTCTTGAATTAGATGATGTGTTTGGCAGGTACATCTGTATATAAGAGTTTGTTCACCTGTATATAAAAATTTGTGAAGAAATACACCAACAAATTAATGGAGCAATTAAATTCTACAATAATGCACACCCAACTCAAACTTATTCATTACCAAAGCATACATTTATACATAGGGAGGAGATATCTCAGAAGCCAACCATCTCCTATAATCTCTTAACAATTACTCCTTAATTCACTCAACAATCTCTCTACAAATATCTTAATCATATTTCTCTAACTCTAATTAGACCTTCGAGAAATAACAACTAACAACAATTAATCTAGAATATTTCAAATGCATTATTATTCCAACATTTCTCCCCCATAATGATCATTTGGAAATATTGCATGACCGTCTCTGAATTTGCAGAACTTTTCATTTGATAATGCTTTGGTGAATATATCTACTACCTAATCTTATGTTCTGCAATACATAATCTCGATCACACCTTGCTGAACCAAATCTCAAACAAAATGATATTAAATATCAATATGCTTGGTATTCTTATGAAAAAGTGGATTCTTGGTCATTTGAATGACACTTTGACTAGCACATATCAATTGAGTGGGTTATTCCTACTACTAATGTAGATTCTACAAAATTCTTCTTAACCATGCTGCTTCACATGCTGTTGTCGTTGCAGATTTATACTCTGCTTTTGTTGTGGAGAGAGAAACTGTAGGTTGCTTTTTAAATCTCCAAGCAATTGTTGTTGAACCCATGCTAAATGAATATCCTGAGGTTGATTTCCTGTCATCCATGCAACCTACCTAATATGAATCTGTATATCCAATCAACTTGAAATCTTTTGTAGATATGTATACCAAATCATAGCCAATTGTACCACATAGATATCTCAAAATACTCTTAGCTGCTTTCCAATGCAATTCCTTTGGTTCTGCCATGAATCTCGATACCATACTAATTTCAAAATACATATCTGATCGAGTTGTAGTTAAGTAGATCAAACTTCCAACCAATTGACGATACAAAGTAACATCAACTGAATTGGAGTCATTGTGTCCGTATAACTTCAACCCGACTTCCAAAGGAGTTGTTGCTCGCTTGCAACTCAACATTCTAAACTTCTTCACAATGTCCCAAGTATACTTGGCCTATGACATAAAAATACTATCTTCCTTTTGCCAGACCTCAATACCCAAGAAATAATGCAACTCACCAAGATCTGTCATCTCAAACTCAACAACCATATGTGACTTAAA
>JASDQU011379793.1:0-23890 GCA_032191745.1 Picea mariana | reverse complement strand
TAATTGATTGTTTGTTGATGGAGATGATGCTCTCGTTGGTCCAAGACAGCTTGGGGCTATAACCAAATGGATCCTTCTTCATCCAATTCAAGGATACTAGTTTGAATCTGACACTTGGTTCCAATCACTTTATTTAAGCATGAAACATGAAAAACTAGATAAAGCTTATATTGACTTTGGAGAGCTAACTTGTAAGTCATGGGCCCCAAACACTTGAGGATTGTATAAGGGCCATAAAACTTTGGATCAAGTTTCTGGAAGTGATCTACTTTGAAGAATGTTTGCATCTAAGGTTGTGGATGAAGAAACACCTAGTCCCCTTTAGCAAATTGACATTCCGAACAACTATGATCAACTTTTTTCTTCATGCGATTATGAGCCAGGACCAAATTCTCTTTGAGAGTACGTAGAATGGAAGCATAGACTGTAAGTTGTCGATGTCTTGGACCTTGGAGACACTGAGCATGTAGGATAATACAAAAGGTGGTTTTTAACCATATACCACCTCAAAGAGAGTCATGTGAGTAGCACCATGGTAAGACGTGTTGTACCACCATTTAGCAAGTGGTAATGACTTAACCCACTGAGATTGTTGGTCAGACGTGAAACACCTCAAATATGTTTCCAAACACTTGTTGACATCTTTCGTTTAACCATCAGTCTGGGATGATAGGTCGTGATGAGATGCAATTGGGTTCCCTGGAGCTTGAACAATTCTTTTCAAAGGTTTCCGATGAAAGTGGGATCATGGTCAGATATAATAGAGCGGGGCATTCCATGGATTTTGAAGATATTTTCCATGAAAATTTGGGCCACAGTAGATGTTGTGAACGGGTGTTGGAGGGAACATAAATGAGCATATTTGAAAAGACGATCAACTACAACCATGATGGTTGATTTATTTCCCAATTTTGGTAATCTAACATTGAAGTCCATAGAAATATCGGTCTATATAGCAAGTGGAATAGGGAGAGGTTGGAGTATGTAAAAAGGTTTGATTGTTTCCCCCCTTATTGTGTTGGAAAGTATCACATTCAGCCAAAAAAGTGTGGATGTTTTGTTTCATGCCTTCCCAAAAAAATAACGTTGGATCCGTTCATATGACTTGTGAAAACCTGAATACCATGTGGTTGGTGAAGAATGAAGTTCAAAAAGCACAGTGAATTTAAAGTTAGATTGTTTTCTCAAATACAAGCGACCCTTATAGTGAATCTCCTCATTGTGCCAATAGTACCTCGGAGATGCATGAAGATCTTGTTGAAATTGTTGGATTAAGAAAGAAACTTTGGGATCTTAGAACCATTCCCGATGAACTTCCTATAACCAATATGAGACAATGAAGGAGAGTGAAAAGAGACACCCATCTTCTTCATATTTTCAGGAAAGAGCATCAACAACCACATTTATATTTCTTTCTTGTAAATGATCTCATAATTATAGCCAAACATTTTGGTCAACCACGTTTGTTGCTTAGGGGATGAAACTCTTTTTTCCAAAAAATATTTGAGGCTATGATGATGTTGGCCCTTGACCAAGTTTTGAGGAAACATTGGTCGTGTTTGACCACTTTTGGGACTTCGACAGGCTGGTTGAAGATGGAGTGCCTAGGAGGAGAGGAGATCGCGGGATCTCACTTTTTTTATGGGCTTGTGGACCCAGCAAAGGGTTTTTAGAGTTTATGTAACGGGTTATGGGATGTCAGCCCATGGGTTTACCCATGTTTAGGCGTTTTTGTAATTGTATAAATAAGTAGTAGCTAAGCAATGTAGATGGCAATTGGCTTCATGCATGACTACTAGTAGGGTTGTTTATGTGCAAAGAGTAGGTTGGCTTAGTGCAAGAGATTGTAAGTTTCTTTGTGCAATCTGGTTGTGTAAAGTAACGCTTTGTGCGAATAGACTATGTAGGAGTTGGCTCTGTGCTTTGACCTAGTTTTGGGAAGGAGGATCTAGTGTGTAGCTCGCAGATCTCCTGTCCTCGGCGGAGTTATGCTCTGTGGCTTTATGCACAGGAGAAGATGAATGTATTAAGATTGGAGACTAATAAAGAAGAAGAAGAAGAAGTTTGTGGACGTAGCCCCACACTGGGGTGAACCATGTATATCCTGTGTTTGATGTGCTTTGTGTGATGTTGTTTATGTGGTTATTTTCTCAGTGTTGTTGTTGTTATGTATAATGAATGCATCTGATGTTATATATTAGTGCTTAATGATGATAATGAATGCGAGATATGATTTAATGTTGTGTGCTAAGTGATTGGAAGTGTTATATCTTGATTATTATTGGGATGCTCTGTAATAAGGGCTAATCTATGATGTACATGAGAATCGTAACCTAATGCATCTTGTTGGCTAAGTCCTTTTTTAAGTGTTGTAATCATATTTATGTGTCCTAGCTTGGTTGTAGACACCTGAGTTCTGCAACCCCCCTGCCTCTACCTCCGGTGAGACTTCATCTGCTTCACAGTTGTTGTCGAAAGGGCTGGTAGTTAGGGTTTTGTTGGTGCATTGTTGAAGTGTTGAACCCTGGGCATGCCCCTATGCCCAACAAATGATCAATTTTAATTTGGAAGTATTTCCCCAGCAGGTACCGATGCCAAAGATCCACCACATGAAAAATAGCCAACATTTCCTTTTCATAGGTGGATTTCCCAAGTGTATCTCAAATAATTTTTTTCTAGTGAAAGTTGAAGGTCTTCCATCTTGCATGACAACTACCCCAATGCCTTCCCCAGAAGCATCACATTCCCCAAAAAAAAAATTGTTGAGGCCATGCAGTGCCAGATCAAGATTCATACGCACAACTACTTTCAAGGATTAGAAGGATTGATCAGTCGTGGGAGTCCAACTGAAAGCATTATTTTTAAGGAGAGTAGTGAGGGGAATTGCAATTTTTCCATAATTCTGGACAAACTTGCGATAATATCCCTTCAAACCCAAGAAACCTCTCAAAATTTTAAGAGTTTTAGGATGGGGTCAGTCCTTCATAGCTTCATTTTTCTTAGGATCCACACAAACACCATCCTTGTCGACAATATGGCCCAGGTACTCTAGCTCAAGAGCTCCAAAAGAACATTTAAGGTGTCCGAGAAAGAGTTTGGGATAAAAAAATAAGTGTAAGACTTGATCCACATGGGCTAGATGGGTGTTCTAAGTTTTACTATAAATGAGGATATCATCAAAGAAGACCAATACAAATTTCCGAAGGAAAGGGTGGAAGACATAATTCATGGGACTTTGGAAAGTATAAAGGTGCATTGCACGAACTGAAGGGCATGACCAAGAACTCATAATGGCCTTCATGAGTTTGAAAGGAAATTTTCGTAATATCAACATCTTTCATACATATTTGGTGGTATCCAGAACATGGATCTAGTTTGGTAAATAACTGAACACCACTTAGTTGATCTAGAAGGTCATCAATGACAAAAATGGGAAATTTATCTTTAATGGTAATTTTGTCGAGGGCTCGAAAATCAGGGCACATGCACCACAGACCTTCTTTCTTGAGTACCATGATGACAGGAGAATAATAAGAGTTGGTACTAGGATGGATAACACCCATTGCTAGCAGTTCCTGAACAATTTTCTCAATTTCATTTTTTTTGGCAAATGGGTGACAATAAGGGAAAACATTGGGAGGAAGACTACCAAGGACAAGTGGGATGGAATGATCATGAGCACCATGGGAAGAAGGAATTCCTTGGGGGTTGTAAAAAATAGATTGGTATTTAGAGAGGATAAATTGTATATGTCGAGGTGAACATTAGGTGAGGGGGTCTCAACTACTTGAATGGCATAAAGTTGGGCAATAATGCCAGAATTATCCTTTTTTGATAAATTTCTCCAATCTGTGTGAACCGATGATCTTGAGGAAACTTGTCATGATGCCTTAGAGCTAGTACTATTGTCCATCATGTTGGAAATTGATGGTTACTTTCTTGAATTCCTTAGTGTACATAATCATTCAACAACTAGAACAATGTCGTAACCACCCATGTCAATAGAAAACATGTGATATTTTCAGGTTATAATGACCAATTTGCAAGAATATATTTTCACAATGACCCCCACATTTCATGGAGTTGTCATTAGAAATCATGATTTTAAATTTATTGACTGCACAAATATAGGACAGGGTCTCTTGAACAATTCAGTGATGAATAAAATTATAGGTGTTGACACTGTTGACTGGGATAATGACTTTCTGATGCTTGAGATAACTAATTAACTTAAGGGTTTGGGGAGCAGAGATACTAGTGAGGGCATTCAGAGCGATAAGTAGTTCAACTTCTAGTGGATCAGAGGGTGAGTTATGATCATCGTTTTGGGGCAAATCTTCAAAATGGGAAACATTGCCATACTCTTCAGAAAAGTCGTCAAAAATGGCCATAAAAAGTTTTTCCTCCTTACACTTCTACCTTGGAAAATATTTTTCATTGCAGTTATAGAAAAGACTCTTAAGTTRGTGTTCAACCATTTCTGCACTGATTAATTTATGGATCTTAAGAGGAGGGGAAGGAGGGGTRTGATTGGTGGGCTAGGAGTGGAGAATAAAGGAGGGATTTTGGACTTAGGATGAGACTACCTATTATGTTTTCTTGGCGCGATGAGTAGATGAAAGCTAGGTTTGGGGACGAGCCATTAGGATATGAGCTTGGATTTCATCCTTAAGGCCACTAATAAATCATTCCTAGAAGAAGTTTTCAAACATGTCTTATGTTCTAAAAGCCAATTGTTTGAAAGCAACGATGTATTATTCCATTATACCAGACTATGTAAGCTTGGTCAAACAGATCAAATAATGTATGTTGGTGTCAAAGCATTCACAAAGGTCTGCAACAAATTGGGTCCAAGCAATATACTCTCGGTGTGAATTTTTATGCCATTTCCAGCGTTCAAGATCCAAATAAAGAACACTGACATGAATTTTCATCAAATCATCAGTAACATGATGTAAGGGGAAATAATGTTCCATTTGAGTGACCCAGCCTATGGGGTCTGAGCCATCAAATTTATTCAGCTCAACTTTGGGAAGATGAAGATCACGATGAAGGGGGTTAGAATGAAAGGCCATGGAATGGGATGAGGAAGTGCCCTTTGGGTGTGAAGGTTTTTCAAAGGAGGTAGGGCCTCGAAACTGACTAATCGTTGTTGTTAGGTTTTTTACATCTAAAGAAAAAGTGTCAAATTTGGAATTGAGGGTAGAAATATTTGAAGTGATCTCCTTGATGTCATTCTTGGTCTGGTTGTGAGCATTGTTCAAGGAAAGGTTGTGAGTGTCAAAGTCTTGGTTGTGGGTGTGGACTATCTAGGAGATAAGCAAGCAAGAAATGGGATGGTGGGTCTACACAAAAAGGGGTTATGAGTGAGGGATACCATTGCAATCAGTGTAAAGAGAAGAATCCAATGGAATAGGTTCCAAATAAGGGTGCTAGGGAGGGTGAGTGGGTCCACAAAAAAAATATTATAAGTGAGTCATACCATCAATATTAGTGCGAAGAGAGGAATCCAATGGAATAGGTCCCAAATAAGGGTGTCAGGGAGGATTGGTGGGTTCACATAAAAAAAAGGATTATAAGTGAGGGGTACCACTGCGATTAGTGTGAAGAGAGGAATCCAGTGAGATATGTCCCAAACAAGAGTGTCGATGAGACCATTATAATTTTTTTTAAATCTTGTGAAGTTATACTCATGTCTGAAGAATATTGCAGTGACATAATGCCCAAGTTTTTTATAGTTGAAATTGTGTAGTAATTTTGCAACTTGGATGTAGGAAGCAGGGCTACACTGCAAAATTTCCACTCTTTTGTTGTTTTGTTCTGTTCTAGCAACAAGGATTAGGGTTTTGAGGGTTCCTATGGATAAGGGTCATCCTTGTGCTATAACTCTCTGATATACCAATGGTGTTCAAGAGTAGTACTCGACCCAATATCTCAGGGCTCTAACTAAGGAGGATCGACCATACCCTTAGCCATACTACCCAATTACCTAGGTTGGTAGGGACCTAACCTACCTAACCCCTCAAATGGGTAGAATAATGTATTTCCATGTAATAAAGGTAAATATTAATATAGGCACACTTATTTGGGACATATCCCATTGAATTCCCCTTTTCTCCCTGATCGTAGTCATACCTTTCATTTTTAATCCTTTTTTTTCAATGGGCCTAACCCCTTCTCGGCTTCCCTATTTTTCTGCCTATTCCATTATATTTTCCTTCTCACTCTGATCTTCGTGGTACCTATCACTTATAAGTCCTTTTTTGTGGTCTCACCAACACATTTTCCTTACCCGCACTTCCCCTCTCCAAATGACCACCACTCGCAACCAAGACCTGCAAGCTTCCATCAATCAATCCCAGGACTCCATCCAACATATGACATCTGAGATTAGCTCTATCAATTCCCTCCTTTCACAATTCGAGACCCAATTCCAACACAAATTTGATATCATGGAAGCCAAATTCATGAACCAATTTAACACCCTCCAGTCTATTGTCAACCAGTTTTTAAACCGCCCTTCGGGTCCTTCCTCCTCAAACCAACCAGATGTTGTTGATTCCTCTCATTCTATTCATTTTCAATCCAAATCCTTTCATCATGACCCCCATCTTCCCCACATCGAGGTCAATAAATTTGATGGCTTTGATCCTACGGGTTGGGTCACTCAAATGGAGCATTATTTTTCTATGCACGGTATTACTGATGAGTTGGAAAAACTTCGCTATGTTGTCCTCTATATAGATCCTGAATGATGGAAATGGTGGAAATGGCGTAAAAATTTGCGTCATGGGTGTATTGCTTGGAACCAGTTTGTTGTAGAGCTCTATGACTGCTTTGACATTGATACCCACTATCTCAGTCGTTTGACCAAGTTGAAACAGTCAGGCATAGTGGAAGACTTTATAACTACTTTTGAGCATTTGTTCTTTCAAACCAAGGGCATTTCAGATGCTTTCTTCCGTGAATGCTTTATCAGTGGCCTAAAGGATGAAATCTGATCCCAATTTCTCATGGCTCTCCCTCAGACTTGGTTGGAAGCTACTAAATGTGCTAAAGAGGCCCAACAAGTTGTTTTTTCCCAGAACAAAAAACCCTCTTTTGTTCCTCTCCCTCAACCAATTAATCCTAACGCCCTTGTCACTCCCCTCAAGGTCTAGAAATTAACTAGGGCTGAAATGGTTGAACACCAAATGAAGGGTCTTTGTTATAATTGTGATGAAAAATATTTTTTGGGGTGCAAGTGTAAGGAACAAAAACTTTTTATGGGCATTTTCAAAGATGTTACTGAAGAAGATGTGACAGTTCTACTTGTTGATGAGACCTCCCTTCCCGATGCTACCCAGGAGCCCGCTGAACTTCCTGAAGTTGAACCACTCATTTCCTTGCATGCCCTCACTGGCTTCTCCACTTCAAAAACCCTCAAGCTCATTGGCTATATTAATCATAGGAAGGTCATCATCCTTGTTGAAAGTGGTATCACCCAAAATTTTATTCATCATCACATTGCCCAGGAAACCAATTGCTATATATGTGCTGTCAATAATTTTCAAATCATGATATCCAATGCTGGGTCCATGAAATGTGGTGGGCGTTGTGAAAATTTATGTCTTCAAATTGGACATTACAACCTAAAATCTCATATTTTTTCCATTTAAATAGGCAATTGTGACATTTTTCCAGGTGTTGAATGGTTACACACTTTGGGTCCCATTCTTATGGATTTTAAGAAATTAACCATGCAATTCCAATAGGAGGGACAAAGCTATCACTTCTAAGGTTTCATAGTTGGTTCTCCTGATATCATCAGTTCCCATCGCATGGAAAATATCCTCAAGAAAGGCCACTCTGGTATTATTTCTCAACTCCATTTTATTTAAGCGGTTGAGACACCCTTTGTGCATCCTGACCTCCAAGATATTCTCTCTAAACAACAAGTTGTTTTTTCCACTCCTTAGGGACTTCCAAATTCTCGTGGTGTTCATGATAATTCCATACCTATTGTTCTTGGCAGTCTTCCTCCCAATGCTCTCCCTTATCATCATCCCTTTTCCCAAAAGAATGAAATTGAGAAAATAGTGCAAGAATTTCTCCAAGCGGGTGTTATCTTCCCTAGTACTAGCCCTTATTCTTCTCCCGTGATCATGGTACTTAAGAAAGAAGGTACTTGGTGCATGTGTCCTGAATTTCATGCGATCAATAAACTCACCATCAAGGATAAGTTTCCCATTTCTGTCATTGATGATCTATTGCATGAGTTGAGTGGTGCTCAATACTTCATGAAACTTGATGTGCATTTTGGATACCACCATATAAGTATGCAAGATGTTGACATACCCTACACTTCCTTTCAAACTCATGAGGGTCACTATGAGTTCTTGGTCAGACCCTTTGGCCTGTGTAATTCCCCCTCCACCTTCCAAATCCTCATGAATCATGTCTTCCATCCTTTTCTCCATCATTTTGGCTTAGTTCTCTTTGATGATATTCTCATCTATAGTAAAACTTGGCAATTCCATATTTCCCAAGTGGTTCAAGTTCTCCATCTACTCTCTCAACATCAAATTTTCCTCAAACACTCTAAAGGTGCCTTTGTCACCTTGGAAGTCAAGTACTTGGGTTATATTGTCAGCCAAGATGGTGGTCGGGTGGATCCTAAGAAGATTGAAGCAATGCAGGATTGGCCTCGCCCAAAGAATATCAAAATCTTGCATGGTTTTCTAGGTTTAATAGGATATTATCACAAGTTTGTTCAGCATTATGGAAAGATTGCAGTGCCTCTCACTACTCTCCTTAAAAATAATTCTTTCGCTTGGAATCTCGCAGCTAATCATGCCTTTCAAGCATTGAAGGCGGCTATTTGCACTACTCCAGTCTTGGCCCTTCCTAATTTCACAAAGACCTTTGTCCTGGAATGTGATGCCTCCATGAGAGGAATTGGAGCATTTCTTATGCAAGAGGGAAGACCTTTGGCCTTTACCAACAAACAATTGTCAGAATTCCATTTGGGCCAATTAATCTATGAAAAGGAAAGGTTGCCTATTCTGCATGCAATGGATCTTTGATTCCCTTATCTCTTGGGTAAACTCTTCCAAATTAAGACAAATCATCAAAACCTCAAGTATTTTCTGAAACAACGACCTTCCTCTCTAGAGAAACAAAAATGGGTAACTAAGCTATTTGGATATGAACATGAGATCATTTACAATAAAGGCAAAGAAAATGTGCTTGTTGAGGCTCTTTCTCAAAAATATGAAGATGAAGGGTCTTGTTTCTCCCTATCCTTCATTGTACTAGAATGGCTCCAAGTTGTTCGCCAAGAATGGCTACAAGATCCTAAAATTTTGCATCTGATCCAACAATTGCAAGACAATTCTCCAGTTTCCTCGAGGTACTCTTGGCACAATGATGAGCTTCGCTACAAAGGTCGTTTGTATTTAAGTAAGAAATCACAAATTAAATCCACGATGCTTTCTGAGCTTCATGCTACACCCACAACTGGGCACTCAAGGTTTACCAAAACCTATGGCAGGGTCAAATGTCCTTTTTTCTGTGATGGTATGAAAAAGGATATTTTCACTTCTGTGGAAGAATATGATGTTTGTCAATGTAACATGGGAGAAACAATCAAATCCCCTGCCACACTCCAATTGCTTCCGATTCCACACACTATTTGGAGCGACATCTATATGGATTTTATTGTGGGATTACATAAATTAGGAAATAAGTCAGTCATCATGGTGGTAGTTGATCGTCTTTCCAAGTATGCTCATTTTTGTGCTCTTCAACATCCATTTACTACATCCAATGTGGCTCAAATATTCATGGATCATGTCTTCAAGCTTCATGGCATGCCTCATTCTATTGTTTCTGATCGAGATCCCACTTTCACCATCAATTTTTGGCAAGAACTATTCAGGCTACATGACACCGAATTGCATCTCAACACCGCCTATCATCCCTAGACTGATGGTCAAACTGAAGTTGTCAACAAGTGTTTGGAGACTTATTTGAGTTGTTTTGCCTCTAAAAGGAAAAATAAATGGGCTCAATGGTTACCATTAGCTAAATGGTGGTACAACACTTCTTACCATACATCTACTCGCATGAATCCTTTTGAAGCACTATATGGACAAAATACACCTTCCATTCTCTCCTACCAGGTGTCTCGAAGGTTCAAACGGTTGACCAAACGCTTACAGTTTGATAAGCTATTCTCCATACCCTCAAAGAGAATTTGGTCATGGCTCATAATCGCATGAAGCAACAAGCTGATCAATGTCTTTCAGAATGTCAATTTGTTGAAGGAGATCAGGTATTTCTTCGACTGCAACCTTATAAACAAACTTCACTCAAGGCCAAACATTGTCAGAAACTGGCGCCCAAATTTTATGGTCCTTATACAGTTCTCAAGCGCGTGGGACAGGTGTCCTATCAGTTAGATTTTCCTAGTTCTTCTAAGCTCCATCGTGTTTTTCACGTCTCCTGCTTAAAGAAGGTGATTGGAACTAAGTGCCAAACTCAAACCCACCTTCCCGAGTTGGATGAAGAAGGATCCATTTGGTTGCATCCATAAGCAGTTTTGGACCAATGTGAGCATCATCTTCATCAGCACACCATCAAGGAAGTGTTAGTCCAGTGTAAAAATACAACTCCAGTAAATGCCACGTAGGAGCCAGCTAACATTCTGTAGCAATTTCCTCATTTCAAGCCTTGAGGACAAGGCTGATTTTAAGGGGTGGGGCATGTTAGAGACCTAACCTACCTAACCCCTCAAGTGGATAGAATAATGTATTTCCATGTAATAAAGGTCAATATTAATAAGTCCTAACAATAAGGAGGAATAAGTCAAATGTAAGAAGAACTAATAGAATCTTCTACTTCTAGAAGGATATTCATCTAGATTGTTCTTTTGGATAGATAGATTTAGTATAAATAAGATTAGAGGGTATGGGAAGTCTTGTCTTGGATATTACTGTAATAGATCTATGCTCTCTTGGAGGTTTCCCCCTCGAAGAGGCAAGTGAACATTTCTATCATTAATCAAGGTGCTCTTTCTGGTGTTATTCCGATATTATTCTGGTATTGTTCTGGTTATATCATTTTTGTTCTTCCATTTCTAGCTAAAATATTTATGTTTTGCATACTATTTTATATCTGGAATACTACATAGGTACACAAGAGTGGTCTTCCCAAGTGTTGTTCTTGGTGCCACTATATTCTTCAGATGGTCTATTGGCTGATCTACAACTAGTTTTAGGAGACCTATGGGATTTCCTATATACCCAAGGGTATGTGAGAGTGAATGGTCATGTATAGGTGTTGTCTACTATGGTACTACTCGAAGGGGTACAAACAAGGGTTACAAAGGTTTCCAAATAAGTGAAACAAGGTGTTTCGAGTAACCACGTGAAACCGTTTGTATTTCATGTGTGTAGACTTCCCCAACTATAGTTTTACCCATCAAACGACATATCATTGTGCTTTAAAGATGTCGGAAGTACACATCTCTAGCCTGAAAATTTTTGTCTAAAAATTTGAAGAGGAAAGTGCTCTGATAGGAAAGCTAGTCATCCAAGCCAGGAGCATTACAACTAGCACCCCTTCCATCTCTAGTCGTAGAGGCAATTCTCAATCCAGTTGACTCAGTTTACTCATAATCCATTGATCCATCAGTTGATCCAATTGAACCAGATGACCTCGCTTACACACACCATGGGTTGGGGATCCCAGTATCTCTCTCTTCCAACATAGGAAGGCACATAGATCAGGTACCCCACTAAGCTAGAGCCCCTCCCTAAACCCCGACACCCGACCTCTCCCTAGCTACTTAGGTTTGAATGAATCAATTATGTCGATATCCTTTTATATGAGTCTCCAGTTCCAATGCATACTTCTAAAACCCTTTCGGGGGATCTAGGTTGGGTTACAGTCAATCTGGGGCTCCTTATAGTTACCTTTGATGGAGGCTTTGTTTAGGTTTCCGAATTCTACACAAAGCATTGAAGTGATTCCAAATTGAGAGAGATAAATGTGTGTGAACTTCGAGAGGGAGGTGATCCTAAATTAAGAGAGGTAAGTGTATCCAAACTCCGAGAGATAAGAGGGTGAGAATTCTGAGAGATATGGAGAGTAGAAATATGATTGTTTTAAAAATTGTTAGCAGAAAGAACAAAATAAAGAGCACATTGACACAATTGATTCCAGAAATGATACCTTTATTATCTCGATAACTAAGTTCACTTTCCTCTTCAACGGGGCAACCTCCAATAGAGCAGAGGTCAAGTACAAAATGATTCTCAAGAAAAATATTTTCCTTGCTTTCTACCCCTATTTATACTATTTCTATCTTCTAGAGAACATTCTAGAGGAAGAACTTTCTAGAGGTGGAACCTTCTAGTAAGTATTCTTACATTAGACACATTCACATTATTACATTAGCCTTATTTACTAAGTTTACCTTTATTACATAGGAAACCATATTATTCTATCTACTTCAGGGGTTAGGAAGGTTAGGAAGGTTAGGACCCTAACAAAAATGGGAATGTTGCTTTGATTTCATTGTGTATTGATGATTTAATCATAACATGAAGTGCTATAAAATTGATTGATGATATCAAAAGACAGTTATCACAAGAATTT
This sequence comes from Picea mariana, assembly GCA_032191745.1. NCBI lineage: Eukaryota > Viridiplantae > Streptophyta > Pinopsida > Pinales > Pinaceae > Picea > Picea mariana. The sequence goes on along the minus strand of JASDQU011379793.1, from coordinate 11,248 downwards.
GAAATGAAGAATCTTGATTAGATGCATTATTGTTTAGGCATTGAGGTTTGGAAGGAAGATGGTAAGAATTTGATCACTCAAAGTAAATATACATTGAAACTAATTAGAAGGTTTAATATAAGGGAATGTGATCTAGTGTGCTCCATTAGAACAAAAAATTAAGATTTGAAATGATGATGATACAAACTAAGTAAATGGTACTTTGTATAGACAATTGGTGGGAAGTCTAAACTATTTAACCACAATAAGACCTAATATTACATATTTAATTAGCATACTTAGTCAATTCATGGCTAAACCATATGACAATCACTAGAAAATAGCTAAGAGAGACTCATTCGATATTTGAAAGGGACTATAGATTTTGGTATTGAATATACTAATCATTTGAATGTTGAGTTGACATGTTATTCAGATTTTGATTGGGTAGGAGATCTAGATGAGAGAAAATCCACGACAGGATATGCATTTAGTATAGGATCTCGAACTCTATCTTGGAGCAGCCAGAAGTACCCAATTGTTTCCTTGTCCTCAACTGAAGCCGAGTATAAGGCATTGTGCAGTGTTACCTGTGAAGCAATTTGGCTAAGCAGTATTCTTGAAGATATGGGAGAAAGATGATGAGTACCTACATCTATCAAATGTGATAGTCAAAGCTCAATAAAATTGACAATTTATTGACAAACAATCCAATTTATCATGCAAGATCAAAGTACATTGAATCTCAACATCAATTTGTGAGAGAAAATATTCAATCATGAAAACTTTATTTGATGTACTATAATACAAATGATAATGTGGTTGATATATTCACTAAGCCTTTGGGAAAGGTTAAATTTGTAATAGGTAGAGACAAGCTGGAAATTGTAGAAAAATCATTTCTCCATTAATAGAAAGAGTGACAAAAATAAATGTAGAATTGAATTATTAACAAGTTGTTATAGTGGTAGTTACACAATCGAAATTATTAGTTATATCAGATCCATTATAAACTTGGGATATACATGTTTTTCATCATATACATGTATATGCATTTTCATAATCAATTCAAAGTGGTGGTCACATTAGTCTCACCTTGTGCATGAAACTATTGTGCGTTGTTTCTTTTTCTTTCTTTGTGCGTTGAATTGATGAAATAGCATGAGGATGAATTGGAAAACCTAAGTATTGCTTGGAGATCCCTAAAATCGTGACAGAATTAAAGAATAGTTGAAATCGAAACGAGAGAGAGAAGGTCACGTTATCATCTCTATTGTTTCTCTTATTTGTGTTATCAACAAAACAATGGAAGAAGATAGGTCAAGTGTTCATATCAAAGTTCCAAGAGTATCATGTTGTTACTGTGTTTTGATATATTATAATATATCATAGTAATAAAATCTATTATAACTCAATATGTCAATTATTGATGGGAGAGCAATTACTAGTTGTTATTAGTGAATATGAGTTGATTCATTACAGTTATTTAAGGAAAACCATGTCACCAAAAATAATTTGCTTGTGGTCTGTAAAGGGATAGACTTTTACTTTTACCAGATGTGAGTCTTGGGCCATTAACATGTTTCCTTACATCCAAAGAAGAAGAACTCTAAACCAAATAAAAGCAGTTTTAGATTATACTCCAACACTATTTATTATTTTTATATATAAAAATGTAAAATATTTTTTTTAACATATTTTTATAAGTTGAAGGTAATGTTGTAATTGCTTGTCAGTCATTGTAAGTCAATATGTTTTTAGTTTGTTGCAATAAAGTTTTATAATATTATGTATATATTTATATTAAATAGAGTTTTGTTTTTCTAAATTAAAAATTAATTTTCAAATTTTTAAAATTATTTTTATTTAAATTTTGATTGGTGTTTATAATTAATTTGATAATTTTATGAGGTTTGAAATTTATTTGTCAAATAATAATTTAAAAGTTTTAAAAATATTTTGTAACTCCATGTGTCACCGAAGAGATTGTACTTTGTACTTATTCATAAAGTAACCTTCCAATTCTTTGTTTTCATTTGTGGACTTTCTCTACCGTTCCAATGCTGTAGAGACATCGTAATTAATTAAAAGGATTAAAACAAATGTATCACCGTTTAAAGGAATGACGTGAAGTTTTATGCAGCACCAGATGGTTTTCGCCGATGTGGCTCTCGCCAAATTTAAAACCGCACCGCTAGAAAACTTGTCAAAAAAAATAACTTGAGAGAGAAGATTGCTCCCTGGTTAATTCATTCTTTTTTCTCGATGTAATAAGCTTTAAGTGTTTTGTATCTGATAAATGGATATTCATATTTTCCCTGGTTAACTCATTCCCTTTTCTCGAGGCAATAAGCTTTAAGTGTTTTGTATCCAATAAATAGATGTTCATATTTTCAGGAAAAAGGTTTAATGAAAATATACTTTTCAAAGTATATTAAAAAAAAATTAGAAAATAAAAAAATTAGAAAAAAATACTTTTAAAAAAATAAACTTCTAATATATTAAGTCTAGTATATTAAAAAAAAAATTGAAAATAAAAATTTATAAAAAAAAAACACTTTTTATTTCATAAAAAAAAAAAAATTTCTAAATATTTCCATAGTAAGCATAAGCATAGTTCCCCATTTTTCTTTTCTAACTAATGACAAATTCATAAAATCCATGCAACACTTATGGATTTGAAATAAACACTGGTTCATGGGCTTTTGAAGGCTATACATATCAAGGGCTTTTGAAGGCTATACATATCAAGGGCTTTTGAAGGCTACACAAAAGCCCTTGAACATGATGAAGGCTTGTTCAAACAAAGGCTTTATCTAATTGACTCAAGGAAACATTTATCTTACTCAAACAAAAGCTTTATCTAATTGAATCAAGGATTTTTATCTTTGTTCAAACAAAGGCTTTATCTAATTGACTCAAGGAAACATTTATCTTACTCAAACAAAGGCTTTATCTAATTGAATCAAGGATTTTTATCTAAACTATAAACTTTGGGTTGAGATGGAGATTTCTATATTTTAAGAAGTGTTTAATAGAATTTTTGATAAATCAATAAAAAATGATTATATACAATGAAGTTGTATGTTGTTTGAAGATATTAAAAAGGGATTTTTAAAGAGATATATAATAAGTAAATATGAAATTGTAATAAAATTAAATGTAAATGATAATCAATAAAAATATGCATAACTAAGAAAAATAGTTAATTACAATAGAATTAATGTTCATTGAGCACATATAAATAATAAATTTGTCTACAAAATGATTCTAGTGTCAACTAATAAATTAACATTTTGTTCTTAAAATATAGAGAATCTTTCCACACATTCTATAAAATCTTGGATGAGACATATTTCGATTTTTTTTAAAGTTAATATAATTTTAGGATTTGGAAAATAAGTAAAATGACATCTTATAGCTAGAAAAACTTCTATTTAAAATTTCAATGTGGAAAAATATTAATACATGACACTGTAAATCACAATCACTTTAAAATCAACAAAAATACTAATAAACACAACTGAAACTCTTGTGAATAGCTAATCCTTACATAATGTATGTAGTAACAATATTATAATATAAATTAAAAACATTTATAAGTACCTATTCGAAATTGTTGATCTAGTAAATTTGAAATTATCATTGTGAATAAGAACTTTTTAATTAATCATTAAAAACATATAAATTTATTGTTCATAAAAATAAAAATAAACGTGTTTAGTAGACTATTTTAAATTATGAGAAATTGGAATTAAAGTTTATATTATATTTCTTTTTAGGGATTTAATCTAAACTTAATTATAATCAACCAAATTGAATTAAAATATATATTATATGATTCTTTATTAGCTAAATCAAAACCAAAACATATTTAAAATTTATATCATGCATTGTTTAATGTTATATTAAATACAACATATTAAAGAAGATGTAAAATTGACTTAACTCGTAATACTTTGTGGTGAGTGAAGTGTACACTTGTGTGCCAATGATTTATAATTGAGAAGAATCTATTTCCTATGTTAATGAATTTGAATTGCAATAAGAACATTTATAATGTTATTGGAGCTCTACGCAAGGTCTCAATTAAGCTATTTAAAACTTTTCATGAAAATTTACACTTAGATTTATCCAATTCTATTTTAACTTTAAAAGGCATCGAGTAGTTATTGGCACTTCTCTTTTGTTTTTAAGCTATACATATGTAGTACATTATTACAAGTTTCAAGTGTTGTATAATTATTTTTAATCGCTAATGTTTTGTTTTGTATTACATAAAAACTATTACATTGAAATATTTTTAAGAGACAGTTTCACTTGTTATTTCTAAACGACGTTGGCTAGCTGTTTTACGAAATGACTTTTTAGCTGTTCTACAAAATGACTTTTTTCCCTTAATCGCACCATATAAATTTACACCAATCATTATTTTTTGTTATTTAAAATTCATTTATGAATATTAAAAGAGCACTCTGATTTTAAAAAATAATTACTTAAATCAAGAAATCCAACAATTTCACTTAAATTTAAAGTAAATACTGCAGAAAAAATCTTTATTTCATAAAATCTTTAACCTACAACTTTCTAAATATAAAAAAATTCACATATTGTATATTCAACTGTACAATATTAATGTTACATTAAATGCTTATCGTAGGAATTCTCATATTTCCTTTTCATTGTTGATGAAGAACATGGAGTATTGTGCATTATTCGTACCGTGTTACATTAAATCCGTATCGTGGGATTGGACATCTAAGATACCTCAACGTTATGATGATGGTAATATTTATGTTTTTCCAATAAAGTCACCTTACAAGGACATTTTATGTCACCAATGTAAATGAAGTCATTATGATTCCATGTAAATGAAGTCATTATGATTCCATGTACGATGCAAAGGGAAATTTCTAAGCATATGGAAGTAAGATATTTTGGTACAATAATAGAGTAGATATTTTGCTATAATAATAGAAGTTTGAAAGTGAGATATTTTGGGAAAATAATAGAAGTTAGAGATTTTTTTAATGGGATTTTTAAAAAAATATTAAGATAAATAAAAATAAAGAGATTTAAAATTTATTCGACTAATTTATTTGATTTTTAAATTTAAATTTTTTGATATTTGGTTTTCAAGTTGTTGTCATTGATTTAGTTAATTTATTTAATGTTTTGATACAAAATTTTGATATTCTTATGAACAAAAATAAATAAATTTAAGATATAATTTTTTTTTATTAATAATATATTTTTTATAAACAATCAATCAATTAAATTAATTTTTTAAGAAAGTAATATAAAGAGAAAAATTCATTAAACCCATTTATGTTCTATGAAAAATAAATTTTCTAAAGACTAATATAAAGATATAAAAAAGATTGAAATAAGAAGAAATGAAAAAGGATATCATATCATAAACCCTCATTAAATAAAGAGTGATATAAAGATATCAAAAAGATATAGATAAGAAGAAGTGAAAAGGGATATCATGGAATGTGATATAAATGCCTTGTCATTATGAATTAAGTACATATTGTGTAGGACATTTGAGATGTGTTGTCATTATTAGATATCATATACAATGTAGTTGGATATTTGAGATGTGATTGTTATGTAGGAAGAAAAAAAAGACATTGGTTTAATTATTGGAATATATGATAACAAATGTATATTGAAACATAGAGTATAATATTGATTATATTCGTTATGTAAGAAGAAAAATATTAATAATGTTTTAATTATTAAAATATATATGATAGCATATGTATATTGAAACATAAAATATTTATATTAAAATAGAAATTTTGATATATATTATAATATTTTAGATCATTCATTTTTGTTTGTATATTAAAATAATATGATTTTTTTTTCTTTTGTAATTTTTTTTTGGTATGAATAGAAGATATTTCTAAAATCATCTACATAAAAATTTATGTAACTAATGAGGTTTTAAGCATATGAAAGCGATAAAATAAGTAAGAAGAGTTGAATCCCTTCACTGACAAATATAATATAATATATAGGTATAGGTTTAAGAGATACTTACCCGATAATGAATTCCTTAATATTATGTGGGCCACTTCTTTTAAGAGGATATCATTAAAGAAGACAATGATAGTGGATTAGGACAAATATAATATAATATATAGGTATAGGTTTAAGAGATACTTACCCGATAATGAATTTCTTAATATTACGTGGGCCACTTCTTTTAAGAGGATATCACTAAAGAAGACTATGATAGTGGATTTATAGTGGATTTTTTAATATTCCATGGGACAAGACACTTCCTTTAAGAGGATATTAAAAAAAGGAGAATTCATTGAACCCACTTATGTTGTATGAAAGATACATATTTTAAAAAGTTAAACACAAAGAACCCTTGTAAATAGAAAATAGAGGAGATGGAATGAGAAGTATTTGAAGAGGATGTAGGATAAAAATTATTCAAAACTACCTCTTTTTCAATTTAAGTAGATTTTTCGAAATTAATATGTATGGTATAGTTTCACAAGTCAAAGTTTCAAAGGCATAGTTCCCTTGTATTGTGAAAGGTTTTAAGCGCCTTTGAAATGATTTAGAACCTTGAAAAATCCTGAAACAACCTGAAACTATGTCATCTATGGAGCTTTTTTTTCATTGATTCTAACAAAAATGAAAATTTTCAGGCTATTTTAGATAAGCAATATAATACGCCTTTGACGAGTGCTTATCTCTTGAAGGAATCAAAAATTTCATTATTGTGAGGAGATTATCTTCTTTTCATAGACAAAACCTTCAACAAGCGATAAAATATAGGGGATGAAATTCCAAAGAAGGGATTCCATTTTTCATCTAGATATTGTTGTTAGCTCTTTATGCCTTTCATCTCACTTCTTCCTCATTTTCTATCCTCCTAGTCTCTTCCCCTTTCACTTATAGAATTTAAGTCTCTTCTTTTCATTCCCCTTCTTTATGATTGCTAATGGTTGAGGTACTTGCATTCACTTTGTTTGCTCCATTGAATAACTTGGAGATAGTTGGGTGATAATCCACTAGAATAGTTCATCACAATAGATCTTACAATATTATGAAATCTTTTATGATGTATATTATTACCTTAGATCTCATATTTAATATTATTGGCCCAGTGTTGAAAGTTATGGAAATAACAAAAACCAAAATGGAAAAGAAGAAGAAGAAAATGAACATACCATCCACACAAATGAACACAATATGTGACCTGGGAATCCCAATATGAGAGAAAACCAAACTAGAAGGTGAGGCCTATCCTCTTCTCTTTTTTTCTCAGTAATGAAATGCAACTACAAAGAAAGGGGCAATCACTATGGAGTTGCCATGGGCATTGTGGTCTAAATGGATAGTACACAATTTTCTACATCCTTTCTAATGCTTCAATACCCCACTCCTAAATGCTCTTCTTAACTATGGAACAATAAACAATACCAAAATAATGAAACCCCTTCCTTTCCTAGCGACCCGATATTTAACATAGCCTAACAATTGTCTAGGGTTAGGGTTTTTGCTTGCCTCATTGCTCAATTATCATTAAGGTTTTGGATCCTCTAAAATCTTTTTAAAAGTCCACATATGACTATCCCCACATGTGTGAGTAATGGGGCATGGCATGTCATCCACTTGGTACCATGGTGGTCAACATGGTAGGTAAACTTGCAGGAGGCATAGTTTCTGCATATGAACTCCTATTGAGGTGATTTTTGCACCGTTGGAAAGATTTCATTGTGTAGAACAACATCAAACGATTAGGAACTATGCTTAGGATTTTTTCTCCCAAAAAAATTCTATTTAATGCCTCAAATTGGATTTGGAAGCTTATGGACCCCAAATCACCAAACTAGGATTTTCCCTTAAAATGGGCCCTACAAGCCAATTCCTCCAATTTTTCCACCCAAAAAGTACCAAGATAGATGAAAATTTATATAATGATCCATTATGGTTCATTGGGGCTAATAGTGAAGGATTTGTGTTATTGTCTCTTGTTGGAGATCTTTTATTTCCTATTTCTCTTGTTTTTTGTTTGCAACTAGTTGTATAGTTGGCCATCTCAATGGGTGTCACTTTTGGATTTCCTTAAGGTGATTATGTTACACACTCTTTAAGGTTTTCTCAAATGGAATTCCATACCCTAGGGGGAATACTGTTAGCATACCAACATCATTTGATTTTTTTGATAGGACCCTCATTATTCTTGATTTATAATGTTACAAAAACAAGATCACTTAGCAATAAAATAAAACAAATGCGGAAATAAAACACATAAGATACACAATACAATAGAGACACAGATATACGTGGTTCACCCAATGTGGGCTACGTCCACCAGAGAAATTTTCAGGTCCTTCCTTTTTATTATCCATCAAAATGAAGGGATACAACCTACAACACACCCGCTGTAACTTCCTCTTCTTTCTCTCACAGTATCCTCTCTTAGAATACAATATTCACGATAATACACAACTTCAATACAATTCCCTCATAAAAGAGGGTTGCCTTCTAGGGAAAAAACCCTTAAAATAACTTCTATCATCAGATATGCGACCTTATATTGAACGGTCTAGATTGACTATGAAATTACAATATTTTACAAGGCAATTTTCCCAAAACTTTGGCTTCAGGGGCACTGCCCCTGAATCCTCCGCCGAGGGCGGGGGGGGGCTACAAAAATTGTCATTGCCCCCCTGGACCCCCTTGGCAACAGTTGTGGGGGGAAATCCCCCCCACACCCCCCATTAGGGAATGGGATCCAAGCATGGTTGAAACAAACCTCTAAATTAGGAAGATAATCAGGCTCCACAACCAACAATCTCCCACTTGGATATTGATCACAATAACTCCACTGTTGTTGTACTTGTTGGACTATACTCCACTTTGGACCTGGAAAATTTCTCATCTTCAACTTCATGCTTGAAGGCCAACTGAAACTGAGCAGGAACTCAGATTATCCCCAGTTACTCCCTTTGTTAACATGTCTGAAGTATTCTGGCTAGTATGTATCTTTTCCAACTTCAAATTTCCATCTTCCAAGACGTATCGTATGAAATGGTACCTAAGTTGTATATTCTTAGTATTTGAATGGAAGGTTGAGTTCTTTGCAATATGAATGGCACTCTCGTTGTCATAGTACAACCTACTATTCTCCTGCTTCTTTCCCAATTCCTCCATAAACCTTTGTAACCAAATTATCTCTTTACTAGCCTCTGTAGAAACAACATACTCCGCTTGCATTGTTGAAAGTGCAACAAACTTTTGCAGTTTTGAAATCCAACTTACTGTTGTTCCATCTACAATAAAAACATACCCTGTGGTGCTCCTCTTGCTATCTTTATCACCTACTTATCTGAATCAACATATCGATGTAGAACAATGTTTGAACCTCCAAAACATAATGAATGAGTAGCAGTACCTCTCAAATACATGGGAATCCACTTTACTGCCTCTCAATGTTCTTTACTTGGATTGTTCATATACCTGCTCACAACTCCCACTGTATGTGCAATATCTGGTCTTGTGCAAACCATCGCATACATCAAGCTGCCAACTATTGATGAATAAGGGACCTTGGACATGTATTCTATCTCCTCATGTGTCTTTGGACACATTTCCTTAGTTAATTTGAAATGGTTGGACAAAGGTGTAATAACTGGTTTTGCATTCTACATTCTAAACCTCTCCAACACCTTCTCTATGTACTCACCCTGAGGCAGTGTCAATTTGCGATTTTTTCTGTCTCTTGTTATTCTCATACCAAGGATTTTATTTACAACACCCAAATCCTTCATCGCAAATGAATTAGCTAATTTCTTCTTGAGCACATGTATATCTTGCATATTAGACCCTGCAACAAGCATGTCATCTACAGACAATAGCAAGATAATATAGCTTCCATTTTCTATCCTTTTAAAATAAACAAAGTGATCAGAATGACATCTACTATAAACTTGTTCTGTCATAAACCTGTGAAACTTCAAATACCACTAACTTGGAGCTTACTTTAGGCCATACAAGATCTTCTTCACCTTGCATACCAAATTCTCCTTCCCTTTGACCTCATACCCATGTGGCTGCTGCATATAAATCTCTTCCTCCAAATCCCCATGGAGAAAAGTTTTTTTTACATCTAATTGTTTAAGATGTAAAAATTCTACTACCACGAGACTTAAAATAGTCCTAATTGAAGTCATTTTAACAACAGAATAAAATATTTCATCAAAATATATACCTTTCTTTTGTGCAAACCGCTTTACAACAAGTCTGGCCTTGTACTTCTTTTTTCCTCCATCTTCTTCCTTCAACCTGTAAACCTGTTTATTCTACAATGCTCTTTTTCCTGTAGGCAACTAGACCAAGTACCAAGTTTGGTTATTTACCAAGGAATCCATTCCTCTTTCATGCCTTGCTCCCACTTCCTTTTAGTGTCTACTTGCATTGCCTCTTCATAATTTTTGGGTTCACCAGAATCAGTCAATAATAAATAGTACAATGAAGGAGAGTATCATTCAAGGGGTCTACTTAACCTGGTATATCTTCTAAAAAACATTGTAGGAGTTTGAGATACTTGTTTCTCATGTTGTTGTACTTTTTGATTTTTTGGTACCTTTGGAATCTCGTTTTCAGTGATCTCATCAAGCACTATGTATTCTAGTTTTTCTTCTTCCTGTTTCCTTCCCTGCAACTGATCTTTATACATGACCTTCTCCTTGAATATGAAATCTCTACTACTAATGATTTTGCGATTTTCATAATCCCTTAAGAAATAACCAAAATCATTAACACTATATCCAATAAAGGTACTCTTCTTGGATTTTCCCTCAATCTTTGTTCTATTTTTTTTATCAATATGGAAAAATGCTTCACAACTGAAAGTCTTCAAAAAAGAATAGTTTACCTTTTTACTTGTCCACGCCTCCTCTGGAATTCCACCATCCAAAGAGCTTGAAGGTCCTTTGTTTATTAAGTAAACAACAATATCTACAATGTCTACCTATAACTGTAAGGGTAACCCAACATGTAATCTCATACTCCTTGCATGCTCCATAATTGTCATGTTCATCCTTTCTGACACATCATTTTCTTGTGGTGTTCCTGGAACTGTTTTGTCTCTACGAATCCCATGGTATGAACATTAATCATCTAACTCCTTGCTGCAATATTCACCTCCATTATATGATCTGAGACACTTCAACCTTTTTCCTGTCTCATTCTCAACCAAAGCTTTCCATTTCTTAAAAGTATCAAAAACATC
>JASDQU011379787.1:13502-28496 GCA_032191745.1 Picea mariana | reverse complement strand
TGCATCCCCGAAGAAAAATATTCTTCCTCCTCTCAGTTATTGCAGTCCTCTTCTACCCGTTATTTCTTAAGGTCCCAAACAAAAGTCGCAGGTGGACTGGGAAAGGAGGAGATTTCCTCCATTGATAGAGGAGGTCGAGGGAGAAAATCCTTTCTCTCCAAAGAAAAAAACAAAGTCCAGATTTGATCTTCTGGCTGGAAAACAACAATCAATTGAATGGGCACTTAGAGCAGTGAACCCTGGGGCAAGGTTCCTTCATGAAGATCATGTCCTTTAATTGTAGGGGTTTGGTAGGAGCCCATAAAAAATCTTCCTTAAAAAGGGTGGTCATCACAGAACCCCCATGATTTCTGCTTCTTCAAAAGACTTTAGAGACATGGGAGGAGGTTAAAACTATCCTGGAGCGCTTACTGCCTGGGTGGAGTTTTATGATGTTAGATGCTTCGAGCAGATCTGGAGGTTTGGCTACTGGTTGGAACTCTCATAAAGTCAAAGTTCTCAACTCTTAGGGTCTGGACTCTGGTCTTGGGATTACTTTTTTTCTCCCTTCCTTAAAAGAGACAGTACATTTACTAAACATCTATGGACCTTATCTGAACATGAAACCCTTCTGGGACACTCTCCTCAAAAAATATGTTTTCAAGGAGCTACTTATCTTAGGGGGGATCTAAATCTCTCCTTAGGCCCCTCAGAAGTTTGGGGGGACAATGTGAGACYTGATTCACTGGCAGATTACTTCGGCAACAACTTTGCAGAAGCAAATCTAACAGAACTTGCTCCAACTCCTCTCAAACCCACTTGGAAGAACAACAAGACCWRAACAACGGGAGTGGCAAAAAGAATTGATCGCTTTCTAATAAATGACTCTCTTCTGAAAAAATCTTTGACCATCAAGTAGTGGATTGGCTTTGGAGGACTGTCAGATCATCATCCTATCTTTCTGGAGCTCAAATGTGATTCTGAAAAACCAAGAAGCCCTTTTAAATTCAACAAAACATGGCTAGAAGATGACTCCTTAAAGTTAATCAAGGAGCATTGGATTCCCTTCCGACATGATATTACACATTCAACAGCATATCGGTTCATTGATAATCTAAGAAGAATTAAAGAGATAGTAAAACCCCGGGCTTTCCAAAAAAGAACCCGAGAGGATAAGGAGCTAAGAGAAATCGAGCTTGAACTTAAAAGGTTCTTAGAAGATGAAGGGGACCTATTGAGTACAACAGATTCAAAAATCAGATTATTACAACTAGAAAAAAGAGAGGATAAAACTGCTTAAAGAAAAAGAAGAAACCTGGAGGTTAAAAAGCAGAGTCATATGGTTGGAAAGTGGAGATGAAAACACAAATTTCTTTCAAGCCTATGCCAAAGGAAGAAAAAATGTAAATACAATTTGGTATTTAAATATCAAGATGGAAACTTGGAAACATCATTTGAAGGATTGTCACTACTAGGAAAAAACCACTTCAAAAATCTCTTTAAAGCAGATAGCCAAGCTACAATAGAGGAAGTAGTCAAAGTGGCACAATGTTTTCCCAGATTTTTGGAAGAGGAAGATAATCACCTTCTGATGAAAGAAATTACTGAAAAATATCTCCTAGAAGTATTTCACAGCTTCCAAAAAGATAAAATCCCATGCCCGGACARCTGGACGATTGAATTTTTCCTGGGATGCTATGAAATTATAGGAGCAGATCTGTTGAAAATGGTGGAGGATACAAGGATTTCAGGACGTATCCCTCAAAGTCTTAACTCCACCTTCATTGCACTCATCCCAAAAACGAACAAACCAAAGACCTTGGATGAATTGAGACCTATCTCACTCTGTAATTGTGCTTACAAAATCGTATCCAAAATTATAGCTCGAAGGTTAAAGAAAATCCTCTCAAAAAATATCTCGGAACAACAATTTGGGTTTCTGGAAGGGAGATGGATCCATGAAGCTATAGGAATAGAAAAAGAAGGATTACATAATATGAAGACCGGGAATTTAAAAGGGGTAGTACTCAAAATAGACCTCTCAAAATCCTATGACCATGTTAGCTGGTTGTATATTCGGTTATTATTGACACACTTAGCCTTTGAAGTTCCTTTTATTACTTGAATCATGAGTTGTCTTACCTCAGCATCCTTTGCAGTCCTAATAAATGGTTTGGATACAAATTTTTTTACTCCTGAAAGAGGGCTAAGACAAGGATGCCCCTTGTCACCACTCCTCTTTCTCTTGGTAGCAAAAGGAATTAGCAGAGCTCTCACATAAGGTAAGAATTCAGGTGAACTCTTGGGAATCAAAATCTCACAGAATATGTCCCTTACACATCTCCTTTTTGTGGATGATGTTTTACTTTTTATTGGTAGTACTAGAAGGGAGGATGAGACCCTAAGGGACATCCTCTTACTTTTTTCCAAAGCTACAGGGATGCAAATAAATGATCAAAAATTGTCGCTCACTACATTTCTGCTAACTGAAGAAGATGAAGAAGCCCATTAAACCTTCTTTCCTTCGAAAAAGGGCTTTAGATGATGGATTAAAGTATTTGGGTTTTAATCTAAAACCCAATGACTATAGAAAAGAATATTAGACATGGCTCCTGCAAAAACTGGATGAAAGAATAAATACTTGGAGTCATCGATGGTTGTCACGAGCAGGAAGATTGGTATTGGTAAAATCGGTACGGGAAGTCATCCCTGTTTACTCGATGTCTCTTTCTTGGATTCCTAAAGGAGTTCTGAATGTTGCAAGGAAACTCACCTCAAAGTTCCTTTGGAGTGGAAAATCGAAGTCACACGTTATCCCTTGGGTCCGTTGGGAGAAAATCACCACACCAAAGGCTTTGGGGGGATGGGGATCGAAAAATATTTTCCTCTTCTCCAAAGAACTAGCAGCAAAAGGGGGATGGTGACTTATTAATACTACAAGTCTTTGGAATAAAGTTATTCTATAGAAGTACATTGCACCTATTTCTCTTGAGGCCTGGATAAGAAGCCATCCAAAAACATTGAAGGGAGCCTCGGTGATTTGGAAAGCTATCATAAATTTTTTTCCACTTATTGAAAATGGTTTAGCTTGGAATATTGGAAATGGAAAAAGACTCGGGCTAGGGTTGGATCCCTGGTTAGGCAGTGATGGGAACCATTTACTCACTAGACAGTTATTACAGTCCTTACATTCCAGGGACTTTTTCTTCCTAAGATCCTTGGCGGACCCCAACCGCTCCACACTTTGGGCTCAGGGATGGAAGGACCCCATCAGTCTGGGGATCAACGAAGAAGAAACTCGAGAACTAGCACACTTTATCCACAGCCTAAAGGTAGCACATATCAAACTTTTAGAATTTGAAGATGAACTAATTTGGGATCCTGCACCCTCTAGGTCCTACACTCCCAAACTGGGTTATTTAAAGTGCATTTCAGACCTGACTACACGGGAGACAACCTGGTGGTGGAGCAAACTTTGGAAAGTAAAAAGTCTGCCAAAAACCCAATTGTTCATGTGGAATGTTCTTCGAAACAAGGTACTGACTTGGGACAACCTTCAGAAATGAAGTTTTATTGGACCTGGATGGTGTTCACTATGAAAAACTAAAGAAGAGTCTTCCATCCATCTTTTTCTGAATTGCAGTTACATCATCAAAGTCTGGGTTGAAATTTCAAAGTTGCTAAACTTACAGTGCCTGTGGGAGGGATCAAATTTGGAACATTCCTGGCGATCTTGGTGGAATATTAAAGAATACAAACAACTAAAAGCACTCCCCCTCTTGGTTATTTGGGGATTTTGGCTTCCTCGAAACTCCATCATCTTTAAAGGTGTACCTCTTCCAACAGAGATCTCGGCAGCAAACAATGTTTCTCTCTTGCCTTTCTCTCTCCCATCCCTTTCTAGCTCTCACCCTAGATGGACACAAGAGTTAGTACTCGATAGGACTTCTCCCTGGGGTTTTATTTATGGAGCCTCAAAACAATCTCACTTTGGAGGGGGGGGGACTCCTCTACCTTTCTCCCACTCATTATTTTGTCCTGACCTCGGGCCTTGGTTCAAGAACAAATAATTTTGCAGAACTAATGAGTTACAAACCGCTCATTGTCTTTGCAATAGAAAAAGGATGCAGGAGACTAAAATTATACGGGGACTCGTTAAATGTTATAAACTGGATAAAAGGCACTATGAGATGTTTAAACTTAAGACTTGCTAGATTGGTGGAAGATATACAAAGATTGCAGACAAATTTTGACTTCATTGATTTCCAACATGTCTACAAGGAAAACAATAAAAAGCGGACCAGAAGTCGAAGGAAGGGACTAACTTGGTTATGGGCCAGTGGAAAATAACTAAGCACCATAATGAATAGTCAAATGAATATTGGCACAGTTCTTTTTTGGAGCAAACGTCCAGTTTTTGAACAACATTTTGAAGAGCAAGAACTTTTTTATAAATGAACAGCGATAATAGTTATATATATCCGGTGCACACATTATGTAATATAGAAGCATCTGCAACAGTATCAGTCCCAGACTCTAAACAGGACAAAAGGAGCTTACTAAAGCAGTTTTGAAATGCAACAAACAACATACAGCTATAAGACTACAATGTAACATAATACACCATTTTTTTTTCAAGTAAAAAAGAGCAGAGCCTGTTGTATTAACTTTCCAAAAAAAGGTTAAAACATAAACACCATGTCTACCAACTGTCTCACCGTGTAAGCGAAAACAGAGATAGTTGGCTATGTATGAAATCTATGAGGGAGATAGATTGGCTGCCATTTGTCTTGCCCAAAGGAAACCAAGACAACTGGCAGCCATTAGTCTGATAAAAAGCTTTGAGTCTTAGAGTTACAAAATAATGGTGTTTAGCCATGCCTAGTCTAAGGAAAATAGAGAAAAAGACTAAAACTATTAACTGTGACATTTTACTCGGTGGCCTCACCTTCATCCATGTCGCCCTCTCCATCCTCAGTGGCTATCAGCATGAAGGCCTGTGCACACGTCACGCAGTGTTGTCTTGGCGGTGTATTGGAGTAGGCCTCGTAGAGCAGGTCTACTCATTGGCTTACTAGACTGGTGCGGTGGATTAGGTCCTCCACCAAGCTCCATAGTTCAAATATTAACTTCAGGTGGTCCGGGTGGAGGAGTGGCAAGTGGCCACGCCCTTCCTCTTGCATGACAGACAAAGGACATGGAATAGGAGCGGTGCCACCCTCCCTATCCAAACTAGCCCCTAATGCCTTGCCTTCCATACCAATTGCCTCAGCCTCGGCTGCATCGTTTCGTTCTAGGGCTTTTATTGGAGGGATCTCGACTGCTCCTGCGGTCGGTTTTGCATCCATCTCTGCCAAAATTTCTTCTGTGATATAGCAGGGGGGGAAATCGTCCAATTGGACTTCTCATGTGTTGGAGCTGTGATGTTCCTTGACGGCCCGTTGGGTAGTTTCCCAGGGAAAACATGTCGACAGGTTCGAATTGTCTAGGACTGTGAAAAGAAGGTGTGCTGGGGGGACTTAAATGGGTTCATCCAGGATAATTTCTTCAATATAGGCCATGGGAGGCAACGCAAGTCTTCTGTGTTTTCGAACAAGCTGCGTCCTTGCCATGGACAGTGCCCGCTCGAAGTTTTGTTATCTCTTTCTGCACGCAGCCGAAGCATACCAGGCAGCCCCCCTGCGGGGCTTGCCTCATTCCCTTGGCATTTGGAGGTGCCAAGCAGTGGCTCTGGCAACAGTTAGACCATTCCAGTCACACCAGAGCTCAAGGATGCTCCAATGCTGCAGATTTAGCTCCAAATGAGCCTCTTCCTCTCTGAAATCGAGTAAATTCATGAGGAGTAAAGTGACCAGACCCGCCATTAAGGCAATCTGTTGAGTGCTTTGTGGTTCCGTTCCCATCACGCGTGCGAGAAGTCTTGGCTCATCGACCTGGCTGAACCAACTTGCCCCCATCCTTAATGGCGAGGGGATGGGGGTCGGTGGCCTATATTTAAGGCCTGGCCAAGCGTTGTACCATGTGGCCCCTCTGTGCTAGGTGGCACCCCATCCGGGGTTGAGTAATCTTTGTTCACAAGGCATTGACAGTGAGTGGAGAGTTTTATGGCTTCTCAGATGTGAGGATCCCATTAGATTCTTTCCCTCTCCGTTGTTACCCCTTCATTTGCTAGGCAATCCGCTATACTATTCGTGTCCCTTTTTACATGGGAGGGTACGATACTAAGATTGGGCCTAAGTAAGGCTCCAAACTCCTCTAGCAGTCCCGATAATCTCCAGTTGGATGAGATTTTCCCTGGATGTTCTCCGTGGAGGATCTTAGTAATTAGCCAGATGATGATTTGAGAGTCCCCTTCCAAAATGATATTGTGGAGGTAGTTGTCAATTATTTCTTGTGTGCCCTGGAGGAGGCCCATCAGTTCCACGACATTATTTGTGTTTTCTCCAATAAAACCTGCTACGAGGCAGAGGATTTGGCCATCTGAATTTCGGAGGGTAGCTCCAAATCCGGTTGGTCCCGTATTTCCTTTGCAAGCCCCATCAAAATTGACTTTTATAAAACCTGCTGGAGGAGGGGACCATGTAGTTGGGCTGCTTTTTCGGGGATTGCTTGGATTTACCGCAAGGTGATTATTCAAGCTAAGCTGCCAGTGCTGGAGAATGCACTGCTCCTCCAGATCACATTTCGTATCCTTCTGCTTCCACTTTTCACTTTGGATTGTTTCCCGGATGATCTTGCTTATTTGTCCCCATACTAGTTCCAGAGTGGATGCCTTGGAGTGGAAGATTCTTTTATTTCGTTCCTTCAAGATTTTCCAGAGAGTGAATACTGGGAGTAAGAGCCAAATGAGGGCAAGAATGGGATTTTTAAAAGATAGCAGGTCCTAATTTTCTATTGTATCTTTGATACTGATCCTGTTCTAATTCATCCTGCGCATTGCTTGAGCCCCTTGGTCCCATATCCACTAGCTGAAAGGACATATGTTGAAGAGATGTTCCGAAGTTTCCTCTTGTTGTTGGCATAAGGGGCAGATTGATGGTCCATTGAATCCTCTTTTCCAGAGATTATCCCAAGTGAGGATACGGTTGTGGACGGTGAGCCAAAGAAAGGTTGACACCTTTGGCCAGAGGAAGGGGCTCCAAACCTTGTTCCAGATATTCTCCTTGTCATGACTCTGGTGATTACTTTGCAGATAGTAGGCTTCTTTGACTAAAAATTTACCTGTAGTGGAGTGCCCCAATCTAAGAATGTCCAGGCCTTCTCGCTTGGGGATTTTCCTATGCCAGGCGTGAAGGTCAGAGTTCTCTGGGATCTGTAGCTCCTGGGTGGAAGTCTTCCATTGTCGCTAAGGTAGAGGTTGTTTCACGGTCGCCAAAATTCCTTTACATGCTGAGGGGTGTCCGTGTGAAGCAGTTGCCTGAGGGGGCTTAGCTCCTTTATCTGATCTAGAGGTTTTTTTTGTTGCCACGAGTCCTGCCAGAAAAGTGCACTTTCTCCATTCCGGATCTCCCAGAAGGCATGTTTTTGAACCATCTCTCTGTTTTTCCAGGCTGTGTTCCAGATGTTGGATCCCTGAATCTGGTCGTTGTGACAGATGAGTTTGTCTACACTTGTGTTTGGAGCATAATTTTGTTTCCAAAGTTGCGCCCAGAGCACAGTGGGGGCCTTTAGCCATCTCCACCACATTTTATCTCCCATGACTTGGTTGAGTTTCCCTGGGTCACGCAGACCCAGTCCTCCCCACGCTTTAGGCTTGCAAAGCTTGTCCCAGCGTACTAATGCCCATTTCTTGTTCGGCTGATGCCCATGCCATAGGAATTTTCTTTGGAGGTTTCGAATGGCCCTGATGACCTTTTTAGGCACTGCCAAAGCTGTGAAAAGGTAGGTAGGCAGGGCTTGCAGAACTGACTTGAGAAGCACCAGCCTTGCTGCAATGTTGAGAGGTCTAAAGATCCATTTGTTAAGCCTATTAGAGATGGAGAGAAGCAAGTTGTCCCAGGAAATGGATCACGTTGGAGCTCCTGTGAGGGGAATTCCAAGGTAGTTGGATGGAAGGGAGCTCTTGGGTATGCCCAAGAGTCGTGAGAGGTGGTTCTGGACCCCTATCGGAGTGTTGAAAAAGTAGAGTTTGGATTTGTCGAGGTTGAGGGCCATGCCTGAAGCTTCTACAAAGTTAGAGAGAATGGAGGTGAGTTTGAGGGCTTCTCACGCAGTGGGGGTATTCAATAGGAGGGTGTCATCGACGAATTGGCTATGCGAGGGTGCTGGATGAATATTATGCAAGGGTAGGCCTTTAAGGGTGCCTTCAGTTTCGTTGTCTTGATGTAATTCCCTAGACCTTCCGCCATGAGGATGAAGAGGAAGGGCGAAAGAGGGTCCCCTTGTCTTATGCCCCTGGAGGGAGTGAAGGGTTGGGAGGGTACCCCGTTTACCAGGATGGAAAAAAAGGCTGACGAGGTCAGTTTCATGATCCATTCGACCCAGTTATGGTCGAAGCCAAAGGCTTCAAGCATAGAGCAAAGTTACTGCCAACGAACTCTATCAAAAGCTTTTGAAAGATCAAGTTTGATAAGCATACCTGGGGTTTTAGTCGTCTTGAGAGAGTGGATTACCACATGAGCCAGAATAATGTTGTCCATGATTTGTTGTCCCTCTACATATCTTAATTGTTCCTTGGAGATGATGAAGGGCAGGATTGGCTTAAGACGTGTAGCAATCACCTTTGTAATGATTTTGTATATGACATTGCAGAGTGTGATTGGTCTGTATTGCTTGGGATGGGTTACCCTCTCCTGCTTCGGAATTAGAGTGAGGAAAGTTGCATTGAGGGTTGTTAATACTTGGCTAAAGGTTCACGATTCCTCCATGACCTGCCTCGCCTCTTCCTTGATTAGATCCCAACAATGGTGGAATAAGTCGGTGGTGAAATAGTCTGGGTCAGGTGCCTTGCCTGGCGGCATTGCTTTAACTTCTTGATCCACTTCTTCCTAAGTAATGGGTCTCATTAGTGCTTCATTATGTTCTAGAGTCACAAGGGAGGTTATGTGCCATGTTATCCTCTGAATTGTTGTCGTTATGTCCTCGTTGGTTTCCGTTAGGAGATATTTGTAGTAGGTGTTTAGCTCTTCAACAATTTGGTTGTGTTCCCTGATTAGGTTTCCTTGGGCAACTTCTAGATGCGTTATTCGATTGATGTAGTGACAGTGCATCATGGCTCTGTGAAAGAATTTTGTGTTCCCCTCGCCCTCGTTGAGCCACTGGACTCTAGATTTCTGTCACCATAGTATTTCCTCTTTCTTTTTCCTTTCCTCTAAACTTGCTTGGAGCTCTGCTTCCTCCTTCATTAGGTTTGTTGTTCTAGTCCCTGAAATGAAGATTTCATGCAGTTCTGCTAGCCCGCTTTCGATAGCCTGCATGTTTTGAAATATATTTCCAAAAGTTTGCTTGTTCCATAGCTTTAGCGAGTTTTTGAAGTTTTTAAGACGCTACTGGAACTTGTACATGCAGGTGCCATGGTCTATTTCCACTTGGGCCCACCAAGACTTTGCGAGATGATGGAAGTTAGGGTGTGATAGCCAAAATTTCTCAAATCGAAAGGGTTTGTGTTGTGGCACGGTCCCTATTTCTAGGAAGAATGCAACCGGCCAATGGTTTGAGCCTGCCCTTGGAAGAATGAGTCTCTCCATGCTCGAACCTCGTTCTAGTAGTTCCTTTGCTATGAGGAAGTGATCCAGATGGCAGGCCACCTGCTAGTGCCCCGATCTGCGGTTGGACCATGTGAAAGTTTCATTACGGTTATCTATGTCTATTAGATTTAGTGAGTCGATGAGGGTTTTGAACTTATCACTATCGGGCCCCAGTCGCTTAGTTCCACCTTTTTTCTCCTCCAGCATCAGGATCATGTTGAAGTCGCCACCTAGGATCCAGTTGGGCATGCACAACAAGGTTTTGATATGAGCTATTCGCTTCATGAGATTGTCCTTGTCCTGCTGGCTCTGAGGTCCGTAGACATTTGTGATGTAGCCTTCCTAAGCTGGCCCTGTGATCATGAAGTGGGCGGTAAGCATGTCCAAGGTAGAGAAGGGTTCGCTTAGGGTGACAGTATTGGGGTTCCATAAGATGGCTAATCCTCCTGACACTCCGGTGGAGTCGGTGTGTATGGATTCACATCCATGCCAGCTTCTTTGGAATATGATTTCTGCTTTTGGTCCTGCACATTTTGTCTCATATAGTAGTAGGATGTCTGGTTTTTCTGCTCGGATCGAGTCTCATAGGATCCCTTGTTTGGATCTACCATTAAGTCCCCTTATGTTCCAGGTGATGATCTTCATCATAAGGTTTGTTGGGTTGGGTGGAGGTATCCCTCCGACAGCTTTTGGATCTGCCCAGAATTGAGCATGAGATTTCCTGCCTCCTTGATAAGCTGATGGGTTGACTTTCATCCTCTTCTTTTGTTTTCTCAGGGTATCCTCTTTGAGTTTGAGCTTGGATCTGTGGCTATACCCAACCTGGCTGTGGATCCTACCATGGAGTCCAGAAAAACTTTATGGACTTTGTGGAGCTGCTCTTCGGGGAGGGCTTGCATATCCTTTTAGTTTAGGGCTTCTTCCAGTTTTTCCAGATCTATGCCTGCCAGGTCATGGTCTTCCAATTGGATGTGGATGTCTGTGTCCACAGGGTCGCGTTCTTCTAGCATGGCCTCGTTGGTTTGGATCGATGAGGGTGTAGCTTGGTTCTTCCCTTTCGCTTGTTGCTTTGTTGTGTGTGGATCTTGTATTTCTTCATCTTCCGGTAGCTGGTTTAGGATCTCATACGAGTTTTTGGTCAGGATAGTGGGCTTGGGATCTAATTGTTGTTTCTTTGGAGGGTTTTTCTTCCTGCTTGTGACCATAGTGAATCTATCTTTCTGCTTGGCCTCATTGGCTTTGGTTGCTTGGATATTCAGTAGACAATCCCTAAAAAGGTGGCCATGTTCATGACACTTCCAAAAGCAGAAAGGAATGTGTTCATAGTCCAGGGTTTGTTGACAGTCTTCGTCTTGATATTCCAGAGTGATAGATCCTGGAAGAGCTTTGGAGATGTCCATGTATACACAGATTCAAGCATATGAGGTGTATTTTCTTTGCCTTGTGGCCTCCGAAGCTTTGACATAGTGCGCTACTGTGTTTCCTATTCCCATGAGGATTTCCTCCAACCAAAACTCTTGCGGCAGAGAGTAAAGTCAGATCCAGACTGGAGCCATTGTAAAATCTTCCTTGTCCGGGCTGAATCTGTCCGTCCAGAAGTGTAGGAAAATCCCGGTCGAGTTGTAAAAGTATGGTCCATTTTCAAAAAAATTCTCCTTATCCTCTAGGTTGTACAGGATGATTGTGGAAAATCCTTTGGAGCTTAGCTGGATTTTGTAATCTCCTTTAGGGTTCCACAAGTGCTTGATCCAGCGGGTTAGGTCACGTTTGGATGGCCATAATCCCAGAAACTTGCCTATGAGGGCATGCTCGCGCATGAACTGAGTGTGTTCACCCACCCTTGTTGAGCTGATGAGATACCTTGGGGGTTTCTCCGATTGCGGGATTCATTTTCCCTTCTCCCAGCTTCGATATGCTTTTGGATGGGACGTCCCTACTTCCACATCCATCTCTTTCCGTAGCCCTTGTTATCTGACTAGGATTTGGTCTCGTAGCTGCGGCAACGACTTGAAGGAGGGATGCTTCGCTCTTGTGCTCGCCCTATCGTTGGCGGTTACGTTACTATACGAGGGGGGCTGCCCCCCTCCGCCGGACTCATTCTGACTGATCAATATTAGGGTCTGCCTGTTACAGATCGTAGCAGACGGGAGGTACTGTGGCAGAGAGTTTGGGTCATGCAGCAGGAGTGTAGGGGAAGCGCTGCAGAGCACCAGGGTTTCCTCACCATCAACATAATACACCATTTTAAGTGTATATATAAAATGTAATTTTATTCCTAAAAATAATAAAATTACACTTTTTTTCCAAGAAAAAAAAACTCATATAAAATATATGTTTTTTATATATATATAACATATTAATATATGTTTTAATATATTAAAAAACATATAAGATATATGTTATATATATATAAATTTAATATATATAAAAAACATATATGATATATGTTTTATATAATATTAAAACATATTAGATATATGTTTTAATATATTAAAACATATTAGATATATGTTTTAATATATTAAAACATATAAGATATATATTTTATATATAAAAAATATGTATAAGATATATGTTTTATATATATATAAAATATAAAGATATATGATATATGTTTTATATATATATATAAAACATATATCATATATGATTATGTTTTTTATATATTAAACATATATCTTATATTATTTATATATATAAAAAACATATATGTTATATATATGAATTTTTTATATCTATTAATGAATTTGTTTTAGTTTAAATTTTATTTTTTAAGATTTTTTATATAAATTTTAATTTTTTTGTAATTTTAATGAGTTTTAATTTATTTTTGTTAATTGTTTTTCAAATTTTGTATTAAAATTTTAATTTGAGATTTTTTTTATATATTTAAAAAAAATGATTTTTTTCCATTTTTTTAATGTTTTTTTGGGTTATAATTTTTTTTTTTACCTTTTTTTTTTATTTTTTTTTTCTCATTTTCTATTTCTTTAGATATATATATTTTTTATTTTATAGTTTTTTACCTTTTTAATTTTTTAGATTTTTCTTCAATGGTTTTTTTTAATATAAATTTGTTTTTAAATTTATTTTTTATTTTATTTTTTTTTAATTTCAATTTTTTTTAATTTTATTATTTTTTTTAGTTTTTAATAGATCCAAAAAAAATGAATTATATATTTTTGGTAAATATTTAAAAATAGTGTTATTTAACTACAATTGTTTTCTATGTATTGAAGTAAAGGTAAAACAATGTGTTAAAAATGATATTTTCCACTATATTTGAAAAGTATGGAACCATAACTTAATTAAGGACACATANTTATTTTTTTTTAATTTCAATTTTTTTTAATTTTATTATTTTTTTTAGTTTTTAATAGATCCAAAAAAAAATGAATTATATATTTTTGGTAAATATTTAAAAATAGTGTTATTTAACTACAATTGTTTTCTATGTATTGAAGTAAAGGTAAAACAATGTGTTAAAAATGATATTTTCCACTATATTTGAAAAGTATGGAACCATAACTTAATTAAGGACACATAGTAATATGAAAATTCTTAATTTAAATAAAATAAATGGTGTACAACATTTTTAACATTGGATGGAGCATGGAAATATGATTAAAAACACCATTGAATAAAAATAAAAATAAAAATAGAAAAGTTTGAAAATAAATGAAAAAACATTGTTGAGAAAAAATAAAAAAAATTGAACAATTTGAAAATAAATGAAAAAACAAGCATTTAAAAACAAATAAGTGGAAACCTTATGTATAAGAAAATTTAAAATATAAAAAAAACCACATATAAAAGGAGGGGGGTGCTACCGGTAGCACCATTTTAAAAAACGGGGTAAAAAACTTGACCCCCCAAAAAATGAGAACTTTGTAGAGTTCTCATTAAGTTGGTAACTATGTTTAATAAGTTTATACAGAATTCATTTAAATTAAATTCTATGTGTAGCTTTGAGTGTTTTCTCTTTCATGTATCCATGCTTTAGAGATTGTAAGTCTAGCAATAGTTGATTGTCTGGCCTCTGATATTAAGTGCTCTTCTATCAAGTTCTAAAAACCTAGAATTGACATTCTTTATGACTCCATGCCCTATGGGTGTTTCTCTCAGCCCTACCAACCATTTCATAAACTTTTCATTCACATAAAACCTAGCCCTTGTGTTGATTGAAGTACTAGTAGGAGAGAGCCCTCTCTGGATTGGCAGGAAGCTAGCTTCCAGTCTGAAAGTAGGTTTGTGGTTACCTCTAGGATTTTTTGTTGCAGCCAAGGAAATTTACAGAGTGATAACATTTTGGCATCGTTGTCGGGGAACGAAAGTGAAATTTTCTCTGGGAAAGAACGACAAAGTTTCAAGATCTGATTCATGAGGGTAAATAGAGAATCAGGCACAAAAGTTGGTTGTATAATTTTACCCTGGCAATTTCATTATCAAGATYAGTGACAAAAAGGTGACCCCACTGGAAATCYTGGCTCCCAAGAAGATWCATGCAAGGAAGAATCCAGACCCAAATCCTCCAGAAGTTGCTTTTGACCTTGAGAAGATTATTTATAAAAGTCAGAAGAAAGTATCTAAGTCACATACAATTTTCTTAGAAAGATTTTTTTCCTTGCCAAAAGTTGAAGTAAGAAGTCTTGAACATATTCCTTTTGTTGTAAAGTTTGAAAAATATTTTTGTCAAATCCAAGTCAGAATCTTATTTAAGTAAGACAATGGTTGATATTAACAATTTTAAATCTTTATTTTCTACTGTTCCTGGTGTCAGTTCCCCAAAAGCTTCAGTTTCAAGTCAAATTTCAACTCTTAGACAGAGTCATGGTTGTTAGGTTTTCCCCTCTTTTCCTCCCTGCTCAACTACATGACTTACCTCAAAATTATTCTGAAATAATTAAAACATATAATGCAAAAGGAGATATCACAACACAACAACATTTAGACCGATTCAATGGTTTCATTTTTTTAGAGGAAGTTGACTATGAAGATGACAAAATGAGACTACTTGCACAAAATTTTGCTGGAGAATTCAAGAAATGGTTTAAGGGACTTGCAGCAGGAAGTATTCCTGATTTTCCAGGTTTCGAAATAGTTTTTCTCAGAAAATGGGAGAATAAGAAAAATCCATTACGAATATTGACACGATATAACAGTTTGAAAAGAGATGTTGTTGAGACAGTGCAAAAATTTTCCACTGGGTTTATGAACGTGTATAATGCAATCCCAGACCAGGTTAAACCCCCTCTTGGAGTTGTCGAATTGCACTATGTTGATGCTTTCAGTAGTGATTTTTCTTTGTTGTTAAGAGAAAGGAAATCTT
>JASDQU011379785.1:2359-15328 GCA_032191745.1 Picea mariana | reverse complement strand
ATGCATCAATCATGAACTAAAATATATATCAACAATGAATAGTGAATCATGAACTAGAGTATCAACCATGTACAACCTATTCCATATACCATATCATCAACCTTATGCAGATTTGCACCATGTCATCAATGAAACATCTCAAAAAACCTATGCATGCCCCTCATGCATACAACACCATACAACATGAATATCCCTCAACCATGTACAAGAAACTCAAGATGTGAGCTATAAGAATAACATCAATATTGTCTCAAACATATGATTGATCATCATTCAACCAACCATATACCATATCCAAGTACAAGGCCAACAATACCAAGAATGCCTCAAGCATTCACCATATCATATGAAAAAGTAACCATCAAAACAAACATATAACCATATTAGAGCTTCTGTAGCTGACTTGAACCTGTAGAATGCTGATCCGTGTATTTTATTTAGACTTCAGGGACCTAGTACTAACATTTACACCAAATTTACTAGTTCCTCGCTAGATAAACACTAGATGACCCACAAGGATGCCTCGCTTGACATATATAGGAAAACCCGTGAGGGCCTCTCTAGACAAGTATGGGTTGACCTGCGAGGATGACCTAAATTAGGGTTTCCTCAGTTTCTCCCATTCTCTTCTGCAATCCCGAGAATCTCACACTTCTCTCGCTTCGCTAACTTAGAATTCTCTGTCATAAACTAGCCAAAAGATCACAATACTAGACCATAACAAATTCACCAGATCACAAGATAGATTATCAAAGAATAAGTGTGTGAATTGTATTTGTGAATGRCTCCTTAAGGTGTTTATATACTTGTGCTAGGTAACTATTCTCCTTACTTTAGGGCTTCTAGGGTTTTCTTGTTACAACAACTTTACCCATTTGACTAGTTGACTTGTAACCAACTAGGRTTTCTTAACCRCACTTCAGGGYTTCCAAATTTACAAGGCCATATCTCCCTAACCGYGAGGAACTACRTGGCRKTCCACATATCACTGAAAACAACACGACAAGYACTATCCATTTATGAAGKTCATGCCAACATTTACACTGTCCTTCATTTCCATATTCCTCATTCAAATTTGGTTTACAAAACCACACCATYGGGACTACCGGAATATGCTACCAGAATTCTTCAAKGATTGACATYGATCTCTAAGGGTTGACATCATTCTCCAAGATCACTCTCCAAGGGTTGACATCAATGACAACCAACAAACCACTTTCCAACAATCTCTCCCTTTGACATTGATGACAACACCTAGGAATGTCAATCCTTATGCTCATGCTCCCCCTGTGACCATTGCTCCCCCTGACTGCATGCCTTACTCTTTATCTCTCCCCCTGTAACATCCCGCTCTTGCATGCACATGATTTTACTTATTCTTTGAGGAAACTTGCGTGCAAGTGATCTAGTTCATTATATGATTGTCTGCTTAGCTTATGCATTCTGATGATGAGATTGTGGATTATGATGTTATGTTATTTATGTATAGATAGGTGCTATTGATGGGTTTCTCCTAAGTGTGCAAGACTCTTGACAGATAAAGGATGTCGATGGCATCGATGGACCTCCTTGGACTCCAAATCGAGTCAGGGAGTGGACTATATATGGTTTGGGTATTTCTGTTTATGGATATGTGACATATGATTGGGTATATTATGATGGGTTTATGGATCGCTGACATGTTTCGTTGATGGATGCAGAGTGACGATTGCTTGCTAATCAGACTCACATTAGGAGTAAAGGGGTCATGCACAACAACCGGATATATTGAGGGAGAGGTGTGGCAACAACCCTGCCACAACCTACTAGCACTCCCGCCGTGGCTCGAATTGTAGGTTAACGATTCCCTAGTTCAAGAGATCCACGTTGTCGTGAGGGCAGACAGAGACAGTCGCTCACGAAGATTCTAAGGGGTGCACAATAAGGCATGGTCCTTATTCCTTAGAGGCCCTTAGTCTCCCACACGGTCGCTTGATGGAGTATTGACTCCAAGGGTTGGACGTCTACCAAAATTAGTGAAAGGTTAGTGGCACCCCTTGAGCACATAGTGCATCTTGAAGGGAACATCACATAAATAAAACATGAATAAAGGTGAGTGACACCTTTGGAGCACGTAGTGCATCTTGAAGGCCACATCACGATTTTTTTTTAAACATGGGTGAGTCAATGTACCTAAGTGCCTAGAAAACAATATTTTATTTTGACATGGTCAACCTTAAAATAAATGTTGTATGAGTAACTTTTATTAATTATAAAATTCCCTTTAAAAAATGCTAAGCCTACTTGAAATTAAAGCCTAGGTCTAAATAGGGTAAGAGGACTAAAAACTAATTAATCAATTAATAAAAGGGGGATGAAGAAAAATCAAGTTAAGAATTTAAAAGAGAAATAAATCATCTAAGAATTACTTACTGTTTATGTGCAAGACATGCTAATTTGAAACTTAGACAAAAAAGGGAAACAAATGCAAAAATGAATGTGGAAGCATAGAAAGGAATCTAATCTAGAGAACTTTCCTAAATAAAACACAACTAAGTTTTAGAAAGGCATCAGTCATAAAATGAAATAGAAAGAATAAAGAGACATCAATGAATGAGCGTTTTTAGGAGTGCTTTTAGGATGGGTGAGGGAAATTGACAATTAATTTAATTAAATAAATGAATTTCTGGTGCAACTAAGGGATCAAATGATAAGTGTATGGGGGAGAGTATTTCTTAATTAAAATTTAATAAAAATAATTTAACGTGCAATTGGCAAGTGGTCACTAAGAAGAACTCTATAAAAGTAATGACAGAGAAGAGGAATGGATCACGACTGGTATGCGTAAGGTTATACTGCCGGAATTTCATTGAATGATTTTTCTTGTGGGAGTTGGGACACCCAGCTCGAATAGAGAGTGGTAGCTCGACCTCGCAAGGTGAGCTGGGAGCTAGCGTTTTCTCTGGTTTTGTGTATGTGGCCCCTTTGCGGCTTGGGGGGATCAGGGGGAAGAAGAGTACCCCTAGTGTTGGCTGGGAGGTACCGGTGACGTCTCAACGATTAGAAAGCAGGAACAAGGAGGAGGGCCAGCTGCCGAAGAACATCAACAAACAATTTCCCGGGTTACGGTACTCACGGTCGATTTCACATTTTTAATTGAGTTAAAATTTATGTAATTGATTCTGAATTTAGTTGGCAAGATGCTTGATATTGTGTAGTTTGGAATAATGTTAGATGGATTTGCGTTCTATGAATTTTGGAATTTCTCACTCGCTATTTTCTTTCCACCACCCTTTCTCCGAGAGAAGATTGTAATTGTTGATTAAATTTTTGTTTTTCCCTTGGCGAAACCCTTGCTCTAATTTAAGGGATTGGGTCCTTGAGTATTATTTTCATTTTCCTCCACGTTGATGTAAGGGGGCCCGACTCTATGCCTTTTGCCTCACCCAAACCTTTCTTTTGTTTCGTTTTACCTTTGCTAATCGTCTAGATTTTCCCAACATATATTCATCTGGGGATCTATCCCACTTCACCACGATGTTTTACTTTTTATGTGTTTCACCTCTGTGTCCCTTCTTCCTTACACATTTCGCCCAACATGTTATTCTGGGCATTGTTCTTGTGAATCTCTGCATTTTTCCCTTTCTCAGCAAAACAAATCTCCCTCCCTGCATTTGCTGGATATATCTCTATATATTCCCCCTTGTCTCAGTGTTATACCATGTCTCTGCATTAATGGATTTTATGCTCTCAACATGTTTTACTTATGCTTATCCCTACCTTTTTTCCATTATCCCTGCTTTTTTTCCATTCATAACTCTGAGTTTAACGATCCAATCATAGGCTAAAACCTTCTTCCCAACAGTGTTTGAATTCATGTCTCTCCCAATGATCTTTGCTGAGCGCGTCCTCCTCCTCTTGCTCACCTCCAGAGATTTGGGCTTGCTCTTTGTGCCCCTCCCCTCGCGATTGTCATCTAACCCTGCGTTTTTTTTTTCTTGTGAAGAACTTGAAGCCCGTTGTCATTCTCTTGCCATCAAAAACTATTTTTTCTCTGCGTTTTCACCAGGAGAATCCAGGCGATTTTCTCCACCCCCAACGTTTTTACTAGGGTTAAAACTTTGCATTTTTACCCAACTTTTCATTCTTATAACTCGCCCTTCTGATTATTTCTGATTGCATTCATCCCGAGATTACCTCAATGCCATTTACTTGCTTTCTGTCCAGCGAGGGTATTCTCTACGTGCAATTTATTCCTTGTGCTCTGCGTTTCCCCCTCAATAATCCATTTTTCTTTAATTTCACAGAACTAACTTTGCCCTCCACCACTGTTCGTGCTGCGACCTCATTAAGTTCTTACTCAAAGTTTCTCTAAATTTCGCACCACGAATTTCTCTCTCCACCACTGTTCGTGCTGCGATGTCATTTATTTTTTACTCAACTTTTACTCTCCTTCACGCTCAACGAATTATTTCCCTTGCCACAGTGCAGGTTGCGAAATTATTGGATTGTTACTCTCAACGCCTTTGACCCTTATCCTCATGCGTTAATCCCCAACGATGTCTTAACACTCAACCTTTTCCACCCCTAGTAGTTAGACCACGATACATTGTTTTAAATTCAAGATTATAGATTACAAATGCTTCTCAATTTGCTCAATTTTCCTCCAAGATCCTTTTAAGATGTTATAGTTTCAAAATTAACATCTATATAAGATAGTCATTTTCTCTTTAGTACAGTTACATTCATATTTTGGTAATTGTCAACTCCAATATAATTGTATGAATTAGCATTCATTAACTTGTTATATTGTCCTTCCAAAAATTAGGGTAATTGATCTTCTTGGAATTCATTATCATAACATTTGTCTTATAAGTATTTATTACATACTAGTATTGCAAGTTAAGTCTTTGAGAATTCTTAGTGGGTGATCATAGGGGTTCCTCACTACAAGAACAATATTGTCATTGTAAATAACAAGGATGATGATTATTCCAGCTAAAGTAGTGCCAACACAACTTGCTTATTTAACATGCCCTAATTTTGTTAAAATAAATTCCAAAAATGTTATAAGGTAAGGGACAACCTAGATTAAACTGTATTTTACAATTGATTTCTTTAGACCGACCCTTATTATTGCTATCATTGAATTTTGTTGAAGTATGATTGAAGGCGTGATTAGACTTCTTGTGTGCAATGAAATCATGAAAGTGAATGATTGTTAGACCTTAGTACTCATGCACAATGAATTAATTGTTTTTACTCTTGCGCCTCAATTTAAGGTGATGTGTAAATTACGGTAGGTGATTAATTAAGTACTTAGATTACTTGCACGCCTTTTAATAATGCTAATCAGGTGATAGCATGATTGTGTTCGACTTTGTTTCCTTTTTGCACCTTGGAATAAACCTAATAATTCTCTTACGCCTTGAATTTTAAATGTGGTTATATTACTTGCGTCTTGATTGTAATATTGATGGATGACTAGTTAAGTAGTTAGACTCCCTCGTGCCATGCAATAAGGTTGAGAATACTCTTGCGCCTTTAGTATGTTTACGTGTGATTATTTTAAATTTGTCGCTCTTGCGTCATTTAATTTTTGATGTGTACATGATTAAGTAATTTGATTAATGTGCCATGAAAGATGTTGATACTTGTTGAATAAGTAACTAGCTTACTCTTGCGCTAGTGAAACTTTTCGATGTGTGATTGATGGTCTAGTCTAGAGATATGTGATGTGATTGATTTAGCGGGATTTAAACACCTCCTTGTTCTTCAAAACAATCGCCAACCTTGAGACCTTAAATGGTTAAAATCAATTGGAATCTGGGCTTGAGAGTTGCTTATGTGTCTTGGAGGTCCTAACCTTGCAGGGTAGGTTGGACAGGTAGTATCTCATGTGATTATCTTTATGATCCTTATGATTCGTTATGTTATCTCATGTTATCTCGACGTTATTTGATGATTGACCTTATGAGATGAGATGAGCGTTTATGATTCATACTGTTTATGGTCGTTATTAAATGTAGAATGCAATGATGTTGGGCTACTGTCAATTAATGTGTGAATAAGTCGATATGGTGTCATGGTTCATGGTGATGATGTGTTGAGATTGTGCTGTGATTGATTGTTAATGCATTAATATGTTTCGTTAATATATGTGAATGATGTGTCGATGATGTTTCTATTAATTGTGATGTTTTCAGTTTCCTAACATATTTTTTTTACCTGTTGTACGTCGCTTTTGTTGTCGTAACGACGGGGCCGTTACACCCCCTTTGACATCAATGGCAAAGGGCACTCCTCATCCGGGGCTGTTCACTCTATCTACAATCCTTTGCTAACTCTACAAAATTTTCTCTTCATGGTGCTTCCTCATGTAATTCCTTGACGTATATATGAAAAACATTCAAAAGTTTTGTTACTTTAACTTCTTCAAGAGTTTTGTTTCTCTCCCCCTATCTAGTTAAGCTTGATACTGAGTGGATCAATGTGGGGCAAAAACTACTCCAAGTTTCTTTATCAGATACTCGAAAGGTTCCCTTGCAAGCGGTTTGGTGAAGATATATGCAATCTTCTCCTTTGTCCCGACATACTCTAGCTTGATGTTCTTCTCTGTAGCCTGTTCCTGTAAGAAGTGATACTTGATCAGAATGTGCTTAGTCTTAGAGTGTATCACTGGATTCTTTGAAATACTGATGGCGCTGGTGTTGTCACAAAGTATTGAAATAGGCTCATCATACTTTACTTGCATATCCTGCAATGTATGCTTCATCCAAAGAACCTGAGTACAACAAGTTGCTGCTGCAATGTATTTTGCCTTTGTTGTGGACAAAGATACTGATCACTATTTCTTGCTTATCCATGATACCAGACACTTACCCAAGTAGAAATATTCTCCACTTGTACTTCTTCTATCATCAACACAACCTGCCCAATCTGCATTTGTGTAGGCCACAAGAGATAGATATTTCATTTTTGGATACCATAAACCAAACTCTTCTGTCCCTTTGAGATACCTAAATATCCTCTTTACTGCCAAAACATGTGATTCCTTTGGTGTTTCTTGAAACCCTGCACCCTGTCCACTATTTGCATCACATCTGGTCTGGAAGCTATCACATAGAGTAAGATGTCAACCATCGATCTATATTGCCTCTAATCTGCATCCTTGGAATAATCATCCCGACTTAACTTGCAACTTGTCTGCATAGGAGCACTGACTGATTTGCAATCTATCATTCCAAACTTCTTCAACATTTCTCTGATATACTTTTCCTGAGAGATGACGATACCTTTGTTTCTTTGACATATCTTATGTCCCAAGAAGAAATTTAACTCTCTAAGCAATGAAATCTCAAACTCGTGCTGTATGTCTTTCGAAAAATTCAGGTGTTGCATGTCTTTGGAAAAATTCTGACTCATTCCGTCATCGTCACTTTTGAAGGCGATATCATCTACATAAACTTCAATGATTAATATAATGTCTTGATCAATATTTATGTAGATATTTTTGTTTGAATTTCCTTTCTTGAATCCTTGTTGCTGTAGATATCTATCCAGTCTAGAATACCATGCTCTAGGTGCCTGCTTGAGTCCATATAGTGCTTTCTTGAACTTACAGATGCATCCTTCATTTTCTGTCTACTGAAATCCTTAGGGATGCTCAATGTAAACTTCTTCCTCTATATCTCCATTCAAGAATGCCGATTTCACGTCCATCTGATACACTTTAATATTCTTGGAGTATTCATAAGCTAGTATCAGTCTGATTGCTTCCATACTGGAAACCGGGGAAAACGTCTCTTCAAAATCTATACCTTCAACTTGAGAGTATCCTTTGCATACCAATCTTTGTTTTTTCCTGGTAACCTGTCTGTCCTCGTTCAATTTGTTCCTGAAGACCCACTTTGTACAGATTACATTCTTGTTCTTCGACCTTGGAACCAGTTCCCAAGTGTCATTCTTTTCTATCTGGTTTAACTCTTCATCCATAGATTTGATCCATAATTCATCCTTATTGGCTTCTTCAAAATTGGTCGACTCAATAGTAGATAGTAGTGCTAGGTGCTGCTGTTTTGGTGAACGAATTATTCTTCTGGTTTCAATTCCTGCATCTTTATTCCCAATAATATGTTCTTATGGATGAGTTTTTTTCACTCGTCTGTTGGGTATCTTTGGAGGTACTTGAAGATCTTGTTGTTCTTACTCTTCTTCTGGCTTCTCTTCTTCTTCATCTGCTTCTTTATCTACTACTTCTTCTTTCAAATCTTCTTTGTGATCATGTTCCATTGAATATTTGCTACTTTCTTTTATCTTTCGACCATCTGTCTCATTAACCGTCACATTGATGCTTTACACTATTCTGTTGAGTCTCAGATTGAAACATTTGTATGCTTTCCTTTTGCTTGAGTACCCAACCAATATGCCTTTATCGACTTGAGAATCAAATTTTCCAATTATGCCATTTTCTCTTTTGATGTAGCATTTGCTTCTGAAAACTCTGAAGTGATTTAAATTTGCTGGTCTTCCTTTCCCTAGCTCATATGGAGTATTATCACTGTTATTTGTGGGAATCCCTCTGTTATGAATGTGAACTGCTGTATACACTGCGTGTACCCAAAATACATCTGTCAACTTGGAATCCATTAACATGGTTCTGGCCATTTCCTGTACTGTTTTGTTCTTCCTTTCAACAACTCTATTTTGTTGAGGTGTCCTAGCTACTGAGAATAGGCTTTTTATCCCATGCTCGTTGCAAAATTCCATGAATTCCTTTGATGTAAATTCTTATCCATTGTATGATCTCAACCATTTATTTTCAACTTTTTCTCCAGTTTCAACCATTTCTTTGTATGTATTGAAGCTTTCAAATGCCTCTGACTTGTTTTTTAGAAAGTAAACGACAGTTATTCTTGTATAGTCATCAACTAGTAGCATGAAGTACTGTTCACCTTTCAATCATTTTTTTCTTCTCGGTCTAACCAGATCAATATGTACAATTTCTAGTGGTTTTGTTGTGCAATATTCCTTTGATTTGAACTTTGTCTTGGTTTGTTTTTCCTGTAGACAATGCTTACATAGAATGTTTGTTGGCTTCGAGATATTGAGCATTTATCTTACTGCTTCCTTTTTGTCGACTTTGACAAGATTATCAAAATTTATGTGACCCATTCTTTTATGCCAAATCCAATTTTCATCATCCTTTCCTAAGGAACATATTTCCTTTCCTATTTCATTTAGAACATATATATTTTTTGGAGTCCTTATAGTTGTAGCTACTGACTTTCCTGATTTTGCTTTCCTTATCTCACATTTCTTTGAATCAAACACAAGTCTGTGTCCTTGATCACACATTTGAGCTACACTTAGCAGATCGTGTTTCATGTCTTCGACCAGTAAAACATTTTTTTCCCTGGCATCCTTACTTTCAAACTTGACTATGCCCTTTCCAATGATCCTGGCTGAGTTGTCATTCCCAAATGAAACAGATCTATCTCTTTCCTTCTTCACTGTCAGAAACCTATCTTTATCACCTGTCATATGCTTTGAGCATCCATTGTCAACATATCATCCATGTTTCTTGTGTTGAGATTGTAGAGAAAGATTGCATTCTCCAATGTTGAATTGATCATGCTTTCTTATCCGTATCATTTTTGGTTTCTGCTTATGACTGTTGATATTTTTCTTTGGTTCTTTTGGAGGAATAGTGAGTTTGCAATATCTAGCCATATGTCCAAAGTTGTTGCACTTGTAACATTCTACCTCATCACTTAATGATCCAAATCTGTTGTAGCTTCTATTTTGTGCTTCATGAGATCTTCTTGGATAACTATTTCTTGTATAACCCTCATCATTGCTTATGATTTGGGTATTGTCTCTATAATTCACATCTTTGTGCCCAAAATTATAACATGAATAACATGAACCAAGAAAAATAGTTTGATACCTGGGAGTGGAAGATCTTTTGAATGGTGTCGCTCTTTGAATCCTTCTTCTTCTTGAGATCTTTCTATAACTGGTTGCTGCTAATATTGACTTCTGAATCTTCTAGGTGGTGCAGTGTCTCTTTAATCTTCCCTTTGATTTTTCTTGTCTTATTCTTTTGAGGGACCTCTAACACCTTCTGCATAGCTTCTTGTTATGTCATTTTGGAACTTGAACCTTTCTCTATCTGTGTCTGATTGTATCCCAATCCATATCTATCATAGTAAGGTCTTTGACTATTAATGATATTATTCAATATCCTGGTGTTGTTTTGCTGCATGTCTCTCTTCTGAAGATCTTTTCTTAGAGTGATTATCTCAGCTTACAAGCCTTCAATGGTCCTGTTTCTTTCTTCTAACTTCCCTTTGAGTGCTTCTTTAATTCTCTTATCTTCTTCTGCATGGAGTTTTAGCTTCATGATTCTCTGCTCAACTTCTTTGGAGTTCCGAGTTAGTTCTGCCTAGAGTGACTTGTTTTTCTTCTTTTCTATTTTAATAACTTCTATGGCACTCAACAATTCTTTTCTGTAATCGACTTCTTCCTCTTGATTTTCTTCCTTGGAGCCCTTTTCATCGGAGTCTTCTATTTCCACGAATAATACCCTTTTTGTATCATTGCCACTGACTTCGTTTTCGTCTGATGAGACACTGTCTCCCTTGGTGCAAAGACTTTTCTTGAAAAACTTCTTTTTATTTCTTCTACTCTTTTGAATTTTCTTTTTCTTTTTAGGGTCATCTTCTTCTTCATTTCTTTTCTTTTTCTTATAAGGACATTTATTAGCAAAATGACCAATGCTATCACAATTAAAACAAATAAATGGAAGCTTACCTTTGTATTTGCTGGTTCCCTTTTTCAACTTTTTGACGAAGTGAGACACCTCTTCATCTTCCTTTGAATCATCATTGCAACTATAATCTGACTTTGCCGTATGTTTATCTTTCTTCTTTATCTTCTTTGATGCCTTGAATGCTACTTCCTTCATCACTGGATTTTCTTGATTTGTCCTCATCTCGTACGCTGTGAGTATCCCATGCAACTCAGCCATGCTCAAGGTGTCTATATCTTCCTTCTCTTCCAGGGTTTAAATATTCAGATCATATCTCATAGGGAGAGATCTCAGTACCTTTTGAACAATGACTAGAATCATTGTCTTCAAGTTTCTTTCGATCCTTATCTGTCAAGGGAGTGGTTGGTGCTTTGTATCCATCTACTAATACTTGTCAAACATCGAATCCCTGTGCCTGTACATATGTTTTCATTCGTCTGCTCCAGAAGTCATAGTTTTGACCATCAAATTGTGGTACCCCAATCCTAACATACTCCATGATTTCCTTCCAGTGGTTAGACTGCTGTCTGAAGGACCTGCTTTGATACCAAATGTTGGACTACGATTGTTGTTAGACCAAAAACCGCAGGCATTAATCTCCGCTACAATCTCCAGAGTTAGGATCCACGAGAGGGGGTTAACCCATGTCGCGAAACTCGCGGGAAGCGCTGAACCCAATGTCCAACATGTACCCCAATCCTAGCATAGTCCATGATCTCATTCTAGTGGTTAGACTACTTTTTGAAGGAATTTCTCTGATACCAAATGTTGGACTACGATTTCCGTTAGACCAAAACCCACAGGCGTTAATATCTGCCACAATCTCTAGAGTTAGGATCCACGAGAGGGGGTTAACCCATTTCGCGAAACTCGTGGGAAGTGATGAACCCAATTTCCAACATGGAAAGTGATAAGTATGTGCGAGAATGGTACGATAACTCTTCAAGGAGACCCCCTAAGAGAAACCCTTTTCCCGAGGGTGACCTACTTACTAGGAAAACATATCAACCACCAAGGTGAACTAAGACAAAAGACATAATTTCCAAGCAAACATTTTCAAAATCAAGAAAGGACCCTTTGTAACATGTTCAAGTGCTTCAATTATTAAAATGACACTTACCATGAGACCAAATTTGTTACCTCATGGAGCAAGACCTACTGTCCTCTATGTGCCAATCTGGTGTGGTGGATTTGTCTGTTGTCGATCAGTAGAGATGTTTGGTAAGAGGAGGGGGATCTTTCTTTTCATCTAGCTCCCGACACTCCATGTCTTCAACCTGTGGGTCTCGAGACATCATCTCCTTAGTTACCCCTAGAAATGTCATTTTTCACATGCACCTATGTGACTAATTTTCAAATCTGAAATTTTGCTTCCTAGTGAGAAAACAATAACACCCTAGTTGTTATCACTGAACAATTTAACATTGAAAATTATGATTGAAATTATATGCATCGAAAACAAAAAATATAAAAGATTAATCATCAACACAATTGAGACATAAATTTATGTTCTGTAAAATTTGTCAAATTCAGAATTCTGAGGGAAAAAAACAACCCTCCTAGTCAACACACTTTGATCAAAACTGGGACAACCTCGTCCACCAAAAAATACCAAAAAATTTCGAGGACAACCTTGTCGTTCCCAACATAAACTTCAGCAAACTCAAACTTAGAAAAATACCCAGAAACATTTTTCTACAAATATGTTCAACTGCTGCCACTGTACTACCTGCTGACATCAACTTGTATGACCTACTGTACCTTCCCAAAAAATCACACATGCGGCCTGCAGAAACCATTAAACGTGCGACTGTCCTTTTCTCTTGTACGACTATCACACGTGCAAGATGTACAAATTGGTATGTACCACACGTGTGGCCTGCCCGTACTTTTTTCCTCACATGTGTGGCCTGTCCGTACTGTTTTCCTCACACGTGTGAGTTATACAATCTGCTCACATGTGCAACCTTTCTATCTCTTCTTGTATGACTACTTCTCCTCGTTTTCTCACACGTCTGTCCTTCCTTGGCTAGAACAAAAACAAAAAACACCAAGAACCCTAGGCTAGATTGCCTCACAATTGCAGAACTTTCCTTGCTGAAATTTCCAAGCTTCTAGCACAAGTGCACCCTCACTTATGCTAACTGCATCATGCACAATGATCAAATGTCAAAATG
>JASDQU011379779.1:21139-39757 GCA_032191745.1 Picea mariana | reverse complement strand
ATGGTTTTCCATGGTTGACTAAGTTTAACCATGGTTGAGCTTGATGTGGACCAAAGTTTAGTATGGTTGGTCATGGTTCACCTTCACCATGGTTGACTATGGTTGACCATGGTTGACTATGCATGACCATGCCCATAGATTAATTTCATAGACAATGTGGAGTGGATTATGTTGGACCATGTTGATTATGTTTACCCATGGTTTAGGTTAGTCACATTCTGACTGTGGGTGTGGGTTATTTTTGTCACATTATGACATCGAGAAATGGTCATGTCATGCAATGTTTAGATATGTTTGTAACATTGAAATATTGAGTTGCATACATCATATTAAAACAAAGGGTTATATTCAACACATTGTGACATTTGGAAATGTTTCTCACATTATGACGTCAGTATATTTGTGTCACATTGTGACAATGAAGTTATATTCATCACATAGGAATGACAAGGTTATGTTCATCGCATTGGGATGATAGGGCTATGTTCATCACATTGCGACGACATGACTATGTTCATCACATTGCGACATTATTATGTTTTTCATTATGTGACGCTACTATGTTCAACAGATTGTGACAATATGGTTATGTTTGTCACATTGCAACGAATCGGATTTGTTCATCACATTGCAATGACAAGGCTATGTTTTTAACATTGCAATGTTACTATGATTGTCACATTATGACTCTACTTTGTTCATCATATTACAACATTACTATATTCCTCATGTTGAAACATTTGAGTAAACCATAGATTGTGGTGATGAGGAAATGTTCATCACATTGCAATGACGAGGATATGTCCATCACATTGTGAAAATAGGGCTATGTTCATCACATTGTGACGATAGGGCTATGTTCGTCACATTGTGACGTTACTTTGTTTGCCAAAATGTGAGGCTACTATGTTTGTCACATTGCGACAATATGGCCATGTTCATCACATTGCAACAGATGGTATATGTTCGTGACATTTTGATGACAAGGCTAGGTTTTTAACATTGCAATGTTACTATGATTGTCAACTTATGGCTCTACTATGTTCGTCATATTACAACATTACTATGTTCCTCATATTGAAAAATTTGAGTGAACCACACATTTCAGCGATGAGGATATGTTCATCGCATTCCAACGACGAGGATATGTTCATCACATTGCGAAAATATGGGCATGTTTATCCCATTGCATTGATGGGGCTATGTTTGTCACATTGAGACGATAGGGCTATGTTCGCCACATTTCTACGTTACTATGTTTGTGAGAATGTGACACTACTATGTTGGTCACACTACGACGATATGGCTATGTTCATCATATTGCGACAGATGGGATATGTTTGTGACATTATGATGACAAGGATATGTTTGGGTCATTGTGATGTTACTATGTTTGCTAGATATTGACGCTACTATGCTTGTCAAATTGC
Organism: Picea mariana; assembly: GCA_032191745.1. NCBI lineage: Eukaryota > Viridiplantae > Streptophyta > Pinopsida > Pinales > Pinaceae > Picea > Picea mariana. The sequence continues at coordinate 38,327 of JASDQU011379779.1, read as the reverse complement.
AACATTACTATGTTCCTCATGTTGCAAAATTTGGTTTTTCTCGTGAAATGGCAATGTTGAGTTATTTTTTCACATGACAAGGTTTCTTTATGTTTGACATGTTTTGAAAAGGAAGTTTTGTCTAAGCATTTTCAAAAAATATTACAAAGTATGGGCATGTTCATCACATTGCAATGAAGGGGATATGTTTTTCACATTGCGACGATAGGGTTATGTTCGTCACATTGCGACATTACTATGTTTGTTATAATGTGATGGTGCTATGTTCATCAGATTGCGACAATATGGAGATGTTCGCCACATTGCGACAGATGGGATATGTTCGTGACATTGCAATTACAGGGCTATGTTTGTGACATTGTTATGTTACTATGTTTGTTAGATTGTGACGCTACTATGTTTGTCAAATTGCAACATTATTGTGTTCCTCATGTTGCAACATTTGGTTTTTCTCACAAAATGGCAACGTCGAGTTATTTTTTTCACATGACAATGTTTCTTTATGTTTGACATGTTTTGAAAAGGAAGTTTTGTCCAAGATTTTTCAAACAATATTACAAGGTGTTTCCTTTCTCACAAAGATAGGAACTTTGAAGTGATGTGGCACGTATTACATAGAATGAAAATTAGAATCATACTTGTTCTAAGGACACCGATAAAAAATCATCTTTAACTTTAAAGATGATTATTTTTACTTGTTCTAAAGACATTGATACAAAATAAACTTGACTATGGTTTTCCCATGCTTGAGTATGATTTTCCATGGTTAACTAAGGTTAACCATGGTTGAGCTTGATGTGGACCAAAGTTTAGTATTGTTCTAATATGGCGCTAATAGCAATCATAATAACCTTAATAACCCTAACCTTAATAACTGCTAATACATTATTGTTGACATGGTTAATTATTAATATTAATTAATAATTATTGTATATAGGGTATGTATGTATAATATACATACATGCCCTTAAGGTACCCCTTTTATAATATATTTAATAAATATATTAATAATAACTAATACCCCTATATTAATTATGACCATTGTTAATAGCCATTTATAATATTATTAATAAGCATTAATATAATAAATTATCCATATTACATTAACATTTAATATTAATAGTATAATATCTAATCACTTCTTAATAAAATAATGTATTATTAGTAGTCCTAATACAAATTATAATAGAAATAACTCTACCTTATTCTTATTGTGGATTGGTGAGACAAATGAATAGCCCACATTACATTAACAAATAATGTGGGCCCATAGCACATGGGTTTCTACTCTTATAAAGAAAGAAAATAAAATGAAAAAAAAAACGTATAACCAAAAAATCCTCTACCCCATAAGAGACAATTTAGTGGAAAATAGTATCACTTGTCTTAATACAAACTCTAATGCACTCACCACCACATACATTTCTACAATTAATTTTTGAATTCAAATTTTATTCAAAATTAAAGGATTAATGGTAACACACACACTTAATTTTAGAATTCAATTTTTATTCAAAATTAAAGGATTAATATTAGAATTTGTTTTTCTTCAAAGTGACTACTTTCATATTTTCTTTATAACTTATCAAAATATATTTAAAAACTTGAAAACTATTTTATTTAAAATATTTCTCACCACCACATACACTTTTACAATTAATTTTAGAATTCATTTTTTATTAAAATAAAAGGATTAATGTTAGACTTTATTTTTTCATTTTTCTTTTTTAAATAGTGAAAATATATTAAAAACTTCAAAACTATTTTATTATAATTTTATTTTTTTGTTTTTAATAATAAAAAAATTGGAAAGCTCCATTTTTTATTAGATTAGAATTATAACATTTAATTTTATAACAATTTTTTTTTAATTATTACAATATTATTTTTACTAATAATATGAAAATTTAGATTTCTCACTCATTCAAAAATTCTAATAAATTTTTTTATAATTGTATTATCATTATATTTCTTCCTTCCCATGAAATTCATTGTAACTTATGTACCATCTTTCACCAACTAATAATTATTTATTCTCTTGGAAATACAGTTGGTATTGATGAAACAAGGACAATTGATCTACGTGGGAACTCTTGGTCGCCAGTCCCGAGCTCTTGTGGACTATTTGGAGGCCATTGAAGGTGTTGCGAAAATCACACCTCAATACAACCCCGCTACATGGATGTTGGAAGTAACATCAATCAATTTGGTAATTCGTCTTGAAGTAGATTTTGCATAAATCTATCTAAATGCATCCCTCTACCAGTAAGTCATTATTTCTTTTATATATATCTGTGTGGGGGTGGTCTTTTTTTAATTATTCAAGACAACGGAAAGATAAACGATATTGATTTCTGCGCAGACGTAATGAAGCTCTAATTTAGGAAATTGGCAATCCTCTCCTTGGCTCCAAGGATTTGAGCTTCGAAAGGAAAATTTCTCAACCCTTTGCAGTTCAAACCTTGGCTTTTCTATGCAAGCAACATTGGTTTTATTGGCGAAATCCTCACTAAAACCATGTTCGATTCTTCTTCAACCTTAAATATAATACTATATTTGTTTTTAGTACATTGAAATTGAAGTTTGCCAAATATATTACAAACATTTACAATCAAGTATTTAATCTATTTTTTGAATATATCATCTTAGTAAATTATTTAACGTTATAATCTACATTAATGTAATGTATTTTCATCATTGCCCTAACCCTCATAATCATTACTAATGCAATGTATTTTCATCATTTCCCTAACCCTAAAAATCATTAATCATAATAATCATTAGAATAAATTATTTTTGTTGTTTCCAAAGTCACCCTACGTAGACTTGAGTTTCAGGTCGATTTCAATTTTCTTGGTTGCGTTCAGGCCTACGTATTCAATTTTTTTCTTCGGGAATTGGTTTGACATTCGACAAAATTTAGCATTACACATTATAGGTTAATTTAGAATGCTTTTCCGGCTCCCCAAATTGAAAGAATGGTCGGGCCGTGACTGATCCTGCTTGGGTCTGCATTTGGTAGTTTAGCCGGAGGCACCATACTCAATCGTATATTCATTTGAACAGGGTCCAGTACCTGTTATATTATAGGGTGTGCTCACCTTAAAAATGGATGCATTTGCTTCAGGACTGTTGATTTCAATTTAAGCCTTCACTTGATTTCAAGTCGCTGCCCAGTTCTCCCTACCCGGTCCATACGTTACCTGCCAATACTAAAATCTCGTTAGCTTATAGATTATGTCTGTAAATAAAAATCTAATCAATAAATCATAACTAATTCCCAATCCAAATTTTTAAAAACCTAAAATCTAAATTTCAAAAAATTATTTAAATTCTAAAAAACCTAAAATCTAAATTTCAAAAAAAAATTGTACCATATTAATTTCCATACGAGGTTCAAAGCAACAAATAAAACGAATTTGTATTAGCAGTGAGTGTTTAAATAACCTGACCATTCATCCCAAGCCCCGGGAAAAATTTGAAAAGCCACCCAAACGTGGCATCCAACATGCATCCAAATGTCATCTTAACCAGTGATGTGTTAATTGAATGGAAGGCCAAACTTGCATCCAGCTTAACCAAGGATGCATTAATTGAAAGGTGGGTTAATTGAAAGACATTAATATTTGCTAAACAATTAAACGTGGCAATTAGTGATAAGGGTAGTAATTTCTTAATATTATTAAGTAAATGTGAAAAAGTAAACAGGGAAAACATACTTATTCATAAATGCAAGGAAGTTATGAAATTAAATCTCATTCATTGATTTGGAACAACAACAAAGAATATGCCAACATCTGTAATTGTTGTCTGTAAGATAGGAATTTGTAATTAAAAGGTTCATTAAACCATCTATTCCAACATGAGGAATGCCATTAATAATATACAAGGCTATTAATTATTATTGTTAGTTAATAATAATAATAACTATTAATATTGTTAATAATAACTTATTAATAAAGTATTTATAATATTATAGTCATTAAAAATAAAATATTATCATATAAATATTTTAGCTACGATAACATTTTAATTTACCTCCAATCCAATTAAACTATGATGGAGTTTTAATTTATCTCCTATCCAATAAAATATGATAAAGTTTTAATTAACATCACATTGTAGAGAAGTTTCCTTCCATTCAATATGTTATGTTAATTCAAGATTTCTATCTTTGTGATATATGCAAAAGTTCATTAGAATTTTTCTCAATAAATTTGGCCAACACATCCATTTCACAATGTGTCTTAGTTGCATTGTGATGAACATAACCCAATGTTGCAATGTAATGAAACCCAATGTTACAAAGTGAACAACATTACCTCACATTGCAATGTCATGAACATATTCCGATATCACATTTGATCATAACCTTTCACTAACATCAAAAAGAGATGATATCCTACATAATTCGAGGTCGTAATGTCATGGACACAACTCACTATTACAATATGACAATCATACCATGTCATCATAATCTAATGTTAGCCATGGTTATGTTGATATAATCCTCACAACATAACTCAACCCTTAATCTATGTCATAATGCGTCATAACCATTGAGGAACATACTAGTTCCTTATAAGCCAACATAGTTGAATATTAGAATGAAGCAACACCTTTCTTGAACATCTTACTTTAACATAACTCGTAATTAATTTCTCTATTTGAGATAACCATAAATGAGCAAGCTATGTGATGCAATATACTTCAATTTCGTCATAAAAAAAAATTGTTAGGGACATTGATTCTTTCCTTACGAGCAATTCAAAAGACGTAAGAACAACTACAAGTACAGATGTCATCTCTAATCAACTCTCATAGACTTAAGTTTTCCTTCCTCGTTTATATTCCTAAAGCTTCTTATGTAACATAGTAGTCATAAGTAGATCTAGGGATGGCCTCGCCAATCTTAGCCTCTAACACCAGTAGGAAGTATTAATGGCATTCCAAAACATCGTTACCTGTTTTCAAATTACATGCTAGAATTATATATATATATATAGATGCATCCACACTTGTAAGTACACGTATCTTCAAATTACTAAATCCCTTATGTAGATTTAAAGTCTTGCAATTATTGCATTCCTTTATATGTCTCCTTGCATATATTTCTAGGTATCACGATTTATGCCATTAAGGATTTTCAAAGCTTATAGTTCTAGGATACAAATGTTTCCAAAAGGGTGTCTCCCGAAGTCTTTAACGAAGCGTGTTCGTCCCGACAGTAATAATTTATTTATAAACATACCAGGTCACATGGAATATAGGTTCCCAATATAATTTCGCTATACACGTCTTGATATAAAAGCGACATAGAACTTTAGTCTTAAATCTGGCCAACAGAAAAGATCGAACGAGTCTCACTCCTGTCCTCTCTAACGTTGAAGGAGTGGATCGTATATCATTGGCGTCTGAGGTTAGTACCCCTCCATGCGAGTTGTATTATGAAATCCAACTGAATGTTACCCTAACTAAAACGAGAACTTGCCTTGCTAGTTATGAATAAAAAGTTCTGAGCCACCGTCCTCCTTTGCATTAACTCGGTGTGAGAAACGGGAAAGTGGTTGTTAGGGTTGCATTGAATCCTTCTTCAGTCGATTTAATGGATATCTACACAAAGTCCCTTGCGAGGCCTGTTGCCTGGCCTTCGTGTCCACTGCTCGTTAGGCCACATACCAAACATCACATGGAAAGGTACGGGTTCCTTAACTATCTTCTCATTGTGCTTCTGAAAGAGCCTAATGAGGTTTCGTTCCCTCCATTCAGCTGCATTACTCTGCGTAACCTTCTCCAAGGATGAAAGTGGAGGATCAAGTTGATGTATAAGTTGTGGAGAGATTCTTCATGACGAAAAACAGAACGGATGCTGAAACGCTCACTGGTCGTCTTCTCCGAACTAGGTAAGCATACTTCTCCATTAATGGTTCTAAAACCTTTCTGAACATTCTCGGTACTCCACCTTATTGTCCCGACTTCAACGATCTTGTACAAGAATTTTATCAGGGATACAGTGTTTTCTTTTACTCATAGGGTTTCTTTTTGTTGTCCCTCTATTATGCTGGTGTTGAGCCTCTGGAAGACTACGCGGAAGTTTTAGTCTACAACTTGCTTTAGTAGGGTAAAATTCAATGGGTGTATTGCATGTTAAACACCACAGCGGTCTCAATCCTAATCATAACCCTTTGTGTGTACATTTGTGTGGAAAGTCATTCAGGTTAGATTAACAGTTCTGATGTGGTAAAGCTCAGGACAGAGATGATTCGGTCTCAAGCATAACTCTCTGTGTATGTTATATTTTGTTCAAGTGAAAACAAAATACTCTCAAAAGGAGTTAATAACATTTGTTGCCTCTTGTACTATCGCTATGAAATTTGTTTGGAATTCTACCAGTCTGTGTATTCTTCCAAACCCCAGCTGACCCTTACGACTGAAACTCTTTTTGAAAGATTTATGTATTTTCATTTGGCATTGCTCCACATATAAAAGATGGGGTTTTGTGTATCGGATAATTCTCTTTAAGAATATACCCTGCAAAATGTAATTATTTAAAGCTGTAGTTAAATTGGGTTATCTTATTTCATTTGTTGTTGTCTTCTTGGTAAACACCATTCGAAACCTCGTAAATTCGGTAAGGATGTGAGCTCTGTATTTAAACTTCGTTTACAAGCATCCTTTTCAGCATAGACAGTCAGTCCTTATAAATTTTTGATGATGTCATTAGCATATAGCATTTTACTCTATGTGTAAGGTTTGAGTAATGCATTCGGTCTGTCCGTAGCGCAAGACCCATGCAAATTCAGACTCTAACGTAAAAGCTTGTTTGTTTATTTCTTTTCTTGAAGAGTTGGATTTATATATTTTTGGTAGCTGATTTCTAATGATGGGACCATGTTGTTGCAAGGGTAGCACCAGGTTCCCAAATTTCAAGTTAAGTGTAATTCTCAATAAACCTTTCCTATCATTAATCATTCTGTAGCAAAATACTAATACTGACTTGTATTTTTTTATAGGGACTTCAACCATCCATAGTCCTATCCATAGACCTGAATACAGGCCCCTGCCATGCACACAAAAAGGTATTCAGTTTTCATTTCTCCACTCTCAAAGGAGGCCCTAGGTTTCCTAAGGGTAGACATGATTCTCAAACCAAAATGCTATCATCATAGGTGAAATATGTTCCTTCAAACGATAGCCTATTTTATTTAACTCTGTACCTCTAAATTTAAAGGAAGGGTATGAGGATCAAACCTTATTACTGTGTAAAATAAATGACTGGTATATATAGAACATGGTTGTGGACTTATTCAAGTTGTATAGTGGGTTTTTATATGGGAATATACACAGTCCCTTCATTCAAACAATAGATATGTTATATAAATTTTCCTGGGATGAATAGCAATACTTATATGTGAATAGTGATTATGTCTTGGCTCCTTCCGGTTTTTACTTTGGATCCTACAAATAAATTCGAACGATTTTTGGTTTAATCCTGTAGCTTTACATTTTGAGTATTACTGCTGAAATATATGATTCGAGGGTATATACTCTTTACTTCAAATGCCTTACTAATGTATCGTTTTATTTCCAGTTTCTATATGCGATCTTCTAGCCCATTCGTTTATTATTTTCCTTCCAAGGTCGTCATTTGTGACTAGGCAGACTAATTGCTCTCCATCCTTTCATTTCCATGAAGTTCAACTATGACTAGTTAGGCTGTTCTTTTTCGTTATTTCATTTTCCAGAAAATGCATTTATGATTAATTAGAATATTTGTCTTCCATTATGTTTTTCACCTGTTGAATATACATATATCAGGCATTTAAAATGAGTCATGCAATTTTTATGGTTATCTATACAAATATATATTTATATATATCCATACACATAGTTATTTCCTATTGTATAATCATTCCAACAGTGATTTAATTCAATAGAACAAGTCTCCCTGAAATAAGATATACTCCACAGGGAGATGCCCGTATGCATAGGTATGTAAAAGTTTTAAATCCCATAATTACTTCCAGAATAGAGTCTGCACAATCCTATATTCAAAAACAAAATAACCAGATATATGTATGAGACACTGATCTAGTGATGATGTCTAGCATAATATAATGAAATAGTATTCTATTTAACACAGCCATGTTTTCTAATAAATGACCAAACCTCGATTTCCATCCGGTAAAGATACTAAAATAGTTTTTTCTTGATAGTTAACTATTTAAACTCTAGGGGTTTACCCTACATTTCATTTCATTGCTTCAGAATTATATAAAACAGAGTACTCCATTCATTCTTAAACAGATGCAATTTGATCATTCAATAATTCATCATGACATGTAAACAGAGAAGGAGAAAGTAGACGTATCTGAAACAATTCACGGGAAGACAAAGGGAACAACCATGTTCCTCCCAACCGTAGAACAGGGCAGCCAAAATCACTTGTCCCGTTCACCCCCTAGCCTGACCATGAATCCATGAGGGATAACTCAGAACTCCTCCTCAGCCATGTCTCATTCTAGAAGTCTTATCCTTTCCTCACACTCAACAAGTATTTCTCATAACAGCGAGACAAAAAAAAATGAAGTTATTTCCCCAACATACTCAGTTGCATCCTGCCTCCTAACATATGCTATTTAACCAAACAAATGTTTTTGCCTAGGTCTTTCTTTCCCTCCTTGGTAATTTTTGCATCTTTATAAATCCCTGATTTTCAGGGGCTACCAATGGCCAAATCTTTGATTTTCCACTTGTAATAATCATCCCAGAGGTAGTTCCAACATGTTTCCCACTCATGGAGTCATGGTCAACTCATTTTAACATGGTTGTTCCATTTGTCCTCCTGCAATAAATATAAAATATTATGTTTTCATACAAGTGTCATAGTCAAATAGTTAGTTAGGTCAAATCAGATCTATTTCCAACCATCATAATAATTAATTACAATTTACCAAATTCAAAATTCGAAATTTCCAAAAATGGCAAAAATTTCCCAAATTCGAATTTACAAAAAACAGAATATTTTTCCTCACAATTTTTGAATTCAAAAATAATTTATTTTTGGGGATGTCACATCTTTTCCCCCTTCAATAAAACACTATCCTTAGTGTTCGTTCCTTTCTTGGAGCAGGATCGGATGATATTTCCGCAAATCTCCCTCCAACTCCCAAGTGGCCTCCTCAGGACTAAAGTGCTTCCATTGCACCTTTACCTGAGCGACGACTTTGTTCTGAAGTGTTATTTCTCTCTGATCCAGAATATGCAGGGGTTCCACCTGGAACTCACCTTTGTGTTCCACCTGCACCAAGTTCCAATCAATCATATAAGTAGGGTCATGAACATACTTTTTCAACAAAGAAACATGAAATACATTATGAATTCTTAAATTAGCTAGAAGTGCAAGTTGGTATGCTACAGGTCCAACTCGATCTAGTATCTCGAAGGGCCCATAAAACCTGGGTTCCATCTTAACACAGTTTTCTAACTTCAACAAACTTTTTCAGGCTTTGACCTTCAAGTAAACATGGTCTCCCACTTGAAATTCCAAGTGTCTTCTTTTTTGGTCTGCATAGCTCTTTTGTCTGTCATGTGCTTCTTTTAAGTTATGTTGTACCTTCCTTACCATGTTATCCATTTCTTGGAGCATCTCTGGTCCAACCATGAGTCTGTCAACTGGGTTGTCCCAGCTAATTGGAGTCGTGCACTTCCTGCCGTACAGTACCTCGAAAGGGATTAACTTGGATGAAGTTTGGTACTCGTTGTTATAAGCAAATTCTACCAAGTGTTGATAGTCTTCCCACTTGTTTGGTTTTTCTCTTACGTACATGCAGAGCATATCCTCTATGATTTGGTTTGTCCTTTCACTCTGTCCATCCATTTGTGGGTGATAACCTGTACTGAAATTTGAATTAATATTTAGCCCTGCAAACAATTGCTTCCAAAAAGTGGATGTGAATTTTACATCTCTATCTGAAATCACCATTTTAGGAATTCCATGCATTCTAAAAATTTCTTTCATAAATATTTCAACAATGTTTATAGCTTTAAAATTAGATTTTACAGGAATAAAGTGTGCAAAATTACCGAGTTTATCGATTACAACCATGATAGAATCATTTTGTTTCTGAGTTTTAGGAAAACCTGTTATAAAGTCCAGCGATATGGTCTCCCATTTCCATTCTGGTACTAGAAAAGGCTGTAATAGGCCGGCTAGATGTTGGTGCTCAACCTTAAGCTACTGACAATCTTGGTACCTAGCCAAGTATTATGATGTTTCGCCCTTCATACTGGGCTAGCAAAATAGTTTTCTAAGTTCGGTTATCGTTTTCTGGTACCCTGGATGGCCAAAATATGGTTTCTTATGCACTTCGTCCAAGACTATTAATTTTAACTCTGTTGAATCTGGTATGTAAAGTCCGTTTTTAAATCGTACTAGTCCCTTCTTGTCAATACTTAGATCTGATTTATCTGAGTTTGTGGTGTTGTTTTGTAATTCCGCCATTATCTTAGTGTAATTTCCATCGTTTATACCTGTCGTCCTTATTCTTTGTTCCAGATTAATTTCTCCCCTGCTGATATTTATCTCAAATAACCCATGGACTCTTCTGCTTAAAGCGTATGCTACCTTGTTTTCCTTACCCTTGATATGTCTGACCTCGAAGTCGAATTTGCTCAAGAAGGCTAGCCATCTTGCTTGCCTTGCATTAAGATCTGGTTGGCTAAACAAATATTTCACACCGCTATTATCCATCAATAGTAGAAATTTTTTGCCCATTATGTAGTGTTGCCACATTCTTAAGGCATGTATTACCGCTGCCAATTCTAAGTCATGAGTGAGATAATTTTCCTCATGTTCTTTTAATTTCTGGGACTCGCAACAAATCATGTGTCCTTCCTGAGTTAAGATGCCACCTAGTCCTTCTTTACTTGCATCAACACATACGGTGAAGTCTTTATCTGGGTCTTCTACCTTCAATATAGGTGTAGTTGCCAATAATTCCTTTAGCTTGTTAAAACTGTCTTGACACTTCTACGACCAATTAAACTTGGTCCCTTTCTTTTGTAATGACATGATAGGGTCGGCTATCTTGGAGAACCCCTCTATAAACTTGTGATACTATCTGGTGATTCCCATGAATGAATCACTAGATATCCGCTACATCCTTAGGTACCAACCATTCTATGATGGCTTTTATTTTCTCAGGGTCTACGACAATGCCTTTTGCTGAAATTACATGTCCTAGATATTGTATTTCCTTTTGATGAAAGTCACACTTATCAAACTTGGCGTACATTTTGTGTTTCCTCAACATTTGCAGAACTATTCTTAAGTGTTCTTCATATTATTCCTCTGTTTTAGAATAGACCAAAATATCGCCAATGAATACTAGTACAAACTTGTCTAAGTATTGACTGAAAATACTGTTCATCAGAAACATAAACGTGGTTGGCACGTTGGTGAGTCCAAAAGGTATGACTACAAATTTTTAGTCTCCATATCTTGTTCAAAAAGTTGTTTTGCTTATATCTTCATCCTTTATCCTAACTTGATGATAACCAGATCGCAAATCCAATTTCGAAAAGATCTTGGCCCCACCCACTTGATTAAATAGGTCATTTATCCTAGATAAGGGGTACTTGTTCTTGATAGTCATTTTATTCAATTGTCTATAATCAATACAAAGTCTTAGAGTATCGTCTTTCTTTTTCACAAAGAGGATTGGTGCCCCCCATGGTGAAACACTCGGTCATATATACTCTTTGTCCAAGAATTCCTGTAATTGTATTTTTAATTCTGTTAGTTTTGGTAGACTCATTCAGTAAGGTGCTTTTGAGATAGGGGCTGAACCAGGTATTAGGTCTATGGAGAATTCTATTTCCCTTTTAGGAGGTAATTCTGGTATCTCATCCACAAACATGTCTCTAAATTCACGTAGGACAACAAATTCTTCTAACTTTGACTTATCATATTTTCCTAACAGGTTCGTTACTTGGATGGAAAAAACTTGACATCCCTTTCTCATACATTTCTTGAGTTGCATCGTTGAAACTTGTCTGACTGATACAGGTTTTGGTATACCTTGGGCTGTTCTAGTAGTGCCAAAATCATCTTTATAGTTAAGTATCTTTGTATAACAATCTAGTACTGCTTTGTGTTGTTCCAACCAATCCATCCCGATAATCATATCGTAAGATCCTAATGGTAGGATGTTCAGATTTGTTCTTATATTTTGACCATCTAAGCTGAACTCAAAATCAGAAATAAAGTCAACTACTTTTTTTTTAGTTCCTGTTGCTAGTTGTACCAGCCATGATTTTTCATGCTTCAGTTTCTTAAGTTTATTTGACTCTACTACATTAGGAGTAATATAAATTAACATAGCTCCAGGGTCAATTAAAAAAAAATTTCTAGTGTTATTGATTTTACCTTCGATTTCTACCACAGAGGACTAGTGGTCAGCTTGTCGACCATCTATGGCTACATTTATTCGATGTAGGCTTCTGTCCACATCACCCACCGTCGAGGCTTCTTGAAAATTATGAACAACAACATTGTTTGCTGAAATTAAACATGGACAGTTCCTCCTTATATGAGGTTCTTCACATTCCCAACACTTTAATGGTTTGCGGGGGCTATCCCCGAACTTCTTCATCCCCAGATTTACTGGTTTACCATTGCCTTGCGTATTCGGAGGGTTGAAGTGACAATATTTTCTCGAAAATATTTTTGCTACATTCTGATAAGGAGCTTGCTGGTATCCCTTCTTTCATTGGTTCATTCGATCTTGTTTCTTATCCTTCCAGGCTTTGGGAAACTCTACCCGCTGTTTATACTGGTCGTAGCACATTCATGCTTTCCTAAATACTTCACTCAAGGATTTGGGGTTGTCAAACTCAATTCTATCCCTATAGGACTGTGGTAAACAACTTAAGAATTGATGTATTTTTGCCTTATCCTCTGGGATGTACGGTACAAACCTTAGCAGTTCCAAAAAATTATTTATAAGGTCCTCCATTGTCATCTGTCCAAGTCGTAATTTGTAAAATTCTTTCGTTTTCCTTTCATAATAACTTTCAGAAAGGTATTGTTTCTTGAAATACTTCTTAAAGTCAAACCATTCCAACTGTTTCTCCTTTAGACCCTTGGCCAACTTCAGGTCATGCCACGAAATGTTGGCCTTCCCTTTCAGATTGTAAATGGCCATTTTGACCTTCATGTTGCTGGAATAGTTGTAGATATGGAAGTATTTTTTGATGTCTAACAACCATGCCTCAACTTCTTCTCATGTCTTGGATTCTCCATCAAAGGTATCCGGTTTAATCTTTTTAAATTCTTCTTCAAGGTGATCTACCTGTTTTCTTTTTTCGTTTGTTATAGTTTTGTCTTCAGCTGAAGGTGTTCCTTCGGACGAACTGTCTCTTTTTTTTGTTTTCTGCCCAAAGTTCTTGGAGGACCTTTTGTTGACCTCTTCGTCATGGTTATCCTCCTTTGGGATTTTCTTGGTCACTATACTGCGCAGTAGGACTTCATTTATCTCTTGTTGTTCTTGCTGTGCTTTCTTCAATTTCTCATTGTCTGCTTTGAAAGCCTGCATTTCAACAATAAGATTCCTCATTGTTTCTAGTACTTCCGTAGGAGAGCTTCCATCACTATTCTGTCTTGGATCTCCATGAGGTCCCTGTTCTGGATTTCCTTCCATTCTAATTTATGCATCATCCCGAGCTTCCATAATTCACACAAAACATAAAAGGTTTTTTGTTTGTAACAATATAGGTTTATTAGTTTTGCATAAAAACAAAAGAAAATATATATGCCAAGAAATTAAGGTCACCCTGTTCAAGGCCCAGTGTTGCAAACTTTGCTCTAATACCATATGTAATATACCTCAATTTCGTCATAAAAAAAAACTTGTTAGGGACATTGATTCTTTCCTTATGAGCAACAAATTCAAAAGGCGTAAGAACAAATACAAGTACAGATGTCATCTCTAATCAACTCTCACAGACTTAAGTTTTCCTTCCTTATTTATATTCCTGAAGCTTCTTATGTAACATAGTAGTCATAAGTAGATCGAGGGATGGCCTCGCCAATATTAGCCTCTCTCATTCCTTAAAAAATTTAACACCAGTAGGAAGTATCAATGGCATTCCAAAACATCCTTACCTGTTTTCATATTACATGCTAGAATTATATATATATATATATATATATATATATAGATGCATTCACACTTGTAAGTACACGTATCTTCAAATTACTAAATCCCTTTATGTAGATTTAAAGTCTTCCAATTCTTGCATTCCTTTATATATTGTTGAAATTACTAAGATAACTGAGAGAGGGGGTGAATCAGTTGTCACTATGCTTAAACAATATTAATTCAATTAAACCATTTTTAATTTTTCATCAAGTGACCATCAATAGTATATATCATATGAACACCAAAAATAATGAGCATCAATCACAGATAAGATATACATAGAGAAATATTTTCACGAGGAAACCCATAAAGAGAGAAAACCTCTTCTTCTTCGAAATGATGAGTAGTCTTTTAAGTTCTGTACATCATCTATGTTTGAGCACTAACTCAAAGTGAGGCTACTAACTCTGTTTTACAAGATCCAACTTGTTTGAGAGAACCAACTCTTTGGCTTCTATAACACCCACTAGAAGGAAGCACCAACTCCCTGAGTGTTCCAGCACCAACTGGATAGCACCAATTGGATGGAAGCACCTACTTTCACTTATACAAGCACCAACTTGCATATAGAAAACTCTGTGTTTTCCCAAGCACCACCCTGCCACCCNCTCAATTCTTACCCCTTTTTTTCTCTTCTGCAATTCTTCTCTTCTTCAAAAGATGTTCTGCAATTCTACTTTGCTTCATGATATTATGCTATTCTGCTCTGCTTCATGCTATTCTACTATTCCGCTCTTGCTTCTGTCTGTTCAACAACTGTTACTCATCTCTGAGCTTTATCTCAAGATCTGCAACATTTAATTTTACTCTTCTTACCATTCATCACTTTTTTCCAGTTAGAACAACCAACCTTACACAGTCTCTTCATGTCTCCTTTTATTCACACCCGCCTCATCAGTTACACCTTGAATCTTCTTGGGAAAAAATGCCCCGGCAACGGAATCGCAAACTGATGAAGAATCATGAATCCACTTTGCTAAGTGAATCATAACTGATTAATTAACTTTGAAGTGCAACAGTAGCCCTCCGATCATATTCAAATTCACTTTCACCGTTGGATTCAATCAGCAGGATTTTGCGTTTATCTCATATGCCCACTAGTTGTAACCGAGCGCTAAACATAATTTGAATTTCGTGATCTCGCATCTTGGCATTCCTGTGATAAAGGATCTCAACACTCCAAGTCATGATCATCAAGACTCCAAGATGGAGCTTAGCACCACTAGCTTCTTCCCCTCATGTGACCACCAGCGGTGACCACAGGCTGCGCCAAAAGGCGCTTCATATTTCACCAACTTATAAACTTCATTGAGCTTGATCAACGGTCGAGATCTCCAAGGATCCGACGATCTATATCTCATCACTATATTGCATATCATGATTCCTATGATGAAGGGTCTTGATGCTCCAAGTCGCGATCATCGAGACTCCGAGATGGAGCTTAACACTGGTAGCTTCTTCCTCCATATTCCACAGATGTAACCACTAGCTGTGACAACAGCCTTATTTGAAAACACATTTCGCACTTTCACGTCTCGAGTATTCTATCATTCTCTGATCTATCGCCACGTTCCCCTCTTGGATCAATGATCCAGATCTTATCACGATTTTGCCACTTCACAAGCCTTCTTCATGCCTGATCAACGGTCCACAATCCTTGGTGATCTGACGGTCCAGACCTTTTCATGATCTCGCATATTGTGATTCTTGTGATGAAGAGTCTCGATACTCCAGGTTGTGAATGTCGAGATGGAACTTAGCAATTAGCTCCTTCCCTTAAGACTTTGATGATGTGACCTTGAAATATGACCATTCCCTAATCAAACGAGCACTTCGCTCCTTTGACGTTCTAGTCAGCGAAACGATGATCTTTCGCCATGTGTCCTATGGAACCAATGGTACAGATAATATCGCGATTTCACCATGTGTCCTTCTTGAATCATCGGTCAAGATCTTATCGCGATGTTGCATATCGTGAGTTTGAACCTCTTTCCTTTGGATTTCCCGACCTACGAAACTCTGAAACAAAACCATTGTCGTGCTTTGACTATTTTCCTCCTTATGATCTTACACTGTTGATCTTGCCAATATCGCTATGCTACTGATCGTGCTGAAATTCGCCATCAATGAGAAACACGCACCATCAATGACAAACACGCATACTCTGCCTCTGTCTAAAAACATGCCAACAATACCCCCCTTTGGCATTGATAGAAATCCCTTGAAAAACATGCAACTATACCACTGTAGCATCCTTGAAATTTACCACACTTTCTCCCCCTTTGACATCAATGTCAAAGAAAAAACACACTCCCCCTGAGCTATTGCAGTGCATACTCCCCCTGTCAACTATGAGAAACTTAGAAATACAACAAA
Source organism: Picea mariana (assembly GCA_032191745.1). Lineage (NCBI taxonomy): Eukaryota > Viridiplantae > Streptophyta > Pinopsida > Pinales > Pinaceae > Picea > Picea mariana. The sequence goes on along the minus strand of JASDQU011379779.1, from coordinate 21,747 downwards.
TATTCAATAAGTACTCCTCCTGATCAAGTGAACATATTAGATGAAAGAAGTTATAGCCCCCAACTTTTGACAAAGATATCCAAAAGGGGTCGTTGCTAACGGTTTAGTAAAGATATCAACTATCTGTTCTATGGAAGGGATATAATCTAGCTGAACAACTCTGTTTATGACTTGTTCTCTAAGAAAATGGTATTTTATTGGGATATGCTTAGTATTGGAATGAAGAACAAGATTCTTGGAGACACTAATGGTACTAGTGTTATCACAGTGAATTGTAATCGATTCAGTATAGTTTACCTTCAAATATGCAAGAGTTTGAATCATCCACAAAATCTGAGTGCAACAAGTAGCAGCAACAATGTACTCTGCTTCTATAGTTGATAAAGAAATAGATCCTTGCTTCTTACTAATCCATGCTACCAACGAGTCACCCAGGAAGAAGGAACCTCCATTGGTGCTCTTTCTTTCATCCACACAATTTGCCCAATCTGCATCTGAATAAGTAGTTAACTGAAAATTCTGATTTCTGGGATACCATAGACCATAATTCATTATTCCCTTCAAGTATTTGAATATCCTTTTGACAGATGCCAAGTGACTTTGTTTAG
>JASDQU011379779.1:0-15284 GCA_032191745.1 Picea mariana | reverse complement strand
TCATATACACAGCATGTAAAAGAAAATGTATAACTGGAAGTAAACATTCATGAGCATACCATTCAACACCAATACACAGAGAACAACACAAAACCATGAATTTGAATCAAACTCTTCTATTAATTCAAACATCAGTACATGGGTGTTTTTACACAGCTCTCTGCATGCTCTTGCTCCAATGCTTCTTCATAATGATACAATACACAATGAGGGTGTCTATATCTCGTTTCCCTCTTGCGCTCTCAAACATTCTAATTTAGAATTAAATTCTATCTACCTGCATTAACTACTATAAATGCCTCCATATACTAAGGACGAGAGCAATCCACTCAAGGTCCGTTTACAATATACAAGTGTTCTTTATTAAATTTCCACATTTATGTTTGCACAACAACTTCTAAGGTGCTTTTCAAAATTTGTGCTGGCGCTCGTCCAGTTGTCCTCCATTTCCACGCTGGCTCGCTTGATGTTGGTGATGCTCCTGCATCATATTCCCAAGCACCACCCTGTTTTTCTAGCCAAAACTAGATGGAAGCTACAAATCCCAATATTCAAGCACCAACTCGAATATCAGAGGACCACAGGCCTCCCTAGCACCACCCTACCTCCCTGGTTATGAATAAGTGATTGAAAAACAAACAATACAGATGTCTCAATTCTTACCCCTTCTTTTCTCTTCTGCAATTCTTCTCTGCTTCAAAAACTATTCTGCAATTCTGCTCTACTTCATGCTATTCTGTTATTCTACTATACTTCATGTTATTCTGCTATTCTGCTCTTGCTTCTATCTTTTCAGCAAATGTTACTCATCTCTGAGTTTTATCTCAAGCTCTGCAACCTTTAATTCTACTCTTCTTACCATTCATCACAGTTTTCCGATTAGAATAGCCAACGTTACACAGTCACTTCATGTCTCCTTTTATTCACACCCGCCTCATCAGTTACACCTCGAATCTTCTTGGGCAAAAACACCTCAGCAACCGAATCACCAACCGATCAAGAATCATGAATCTATTTTTCTAACTAAATCGTAACTGATTAATTAACTGTGAAGTGCAACAATATCCATCCGATCATATTCAAATTCACTTGCACCGTTGGATTAAATCGGCAGGATTTTGTGTTTATCTCATATGCCCACTAGTTGTGACCGAGCGCTAAACAAAATTTGAATTTCATGATCTCGCATCTCGACATTCCTATGATAAAGGATATTGAAACTCCAAGTCGCGATCTCTGAGACTCCGAGATGGAGATTAGCACCGTTAGCTTCTTCCTCTCACGTGACCATTGGCGGTGACCATAGGTTGCACCAAAAGGTGTTTCATATTTTGCGAACTGATAAACTTCATTGATCCCGATCAACGGTCGAGATCTCCAAGGATCTAATGGTCTAGATATCATCGCTATCTCTCATATCATGATTCCTGTGATGAAGGGTCTTGATGCTCCAATTCATAATCGCCGAGACTCCAAGATGGAGCTTAACACCGCTAGCTTCTTCCTCCATCTTCCACAGATTTAACCACTGGTTGTGACCACACCCTTATTCGAAAATGTATTTCTCACTTTCATGTCTTGGGTATTATGCCGTGCTCTGATCTATCACCACATGCCCCTCTTGGATCAATGATCCAGATCTTATCATGATTTCGCCACTTCATGAAGCTTCTTCATGCCTGATCAACTGTCCACAATCCTTGGTGATCTGATGGTCCAGATCTTTTTGTGATCTTGCATATCACGATTCCTGTGATGAAGAGTCTTGATACTCCAAGTTGCGAATGTCTATATGGAACTTAGCAATTATCTCCTTCCCTTAAGCCTTCTACGATGTGACCTTGAAATATGACCATTCGCCAATCAAATGAGAACTTCCCTCCTTTGATGTTCCAGTCAGCGAAACGATGATCTTTCTCCATGTGTCCTATGGAACCAATGGTCCATATAATATCACAATTTCACCACGTGTCCTTCTTGAATCAACGGTCAAGATCTTATTTCGATGTCACATATCATGAGTTTGAATCTCTTTCCTTTGGATTTCTTGATCTGCGAAACTTCGAAACAAAACCTCTATCATGCTTTGACTTTTTTCCTCCTTCTGAGCTTACACTGCTAATCTTGCCAATATCGCTATGCTACTAATCATGCTGATCTTTGCCATCTGATTGTGTTGAACTTCTCCATCAATGAAAAACACCTGCCATCAATGAAAAACACGCATAATCTACCTCTATCTAAAAACATGCCAACATATATGTCCTTGCATATATTTCTAGGTATCACGATTTATGCCATTAAGGATTTTAATAGCTTATAGTTCTAGGATACAAATGTTTCCAAAAGGGTGTCTTCTGAAGTCTTTAACGAAGCATGTTCGTCCTGACAGTAATAATTTATGTATAAACATACCAGGTCACATGGAATACAGGTTACAAATATAATTTCGCTATACATGACCCAATCTTTCTATAAAAGCGACATAGAACTTTAGTCTTAAATCTGGCCAACAGAAAATATCGAACGGGTCTCACTCCTATCCTCTCTAACATTGAAGGAGTGGGTCGTATATCATTGGATTCTGAGGTTAGTACCCCTCCATGCAAGTTGTATGTTGAAATCCAACCGAATGTTACCCTAACTAAAACAAGAACTTGCCTTGCTAGTTACGAATAAAAATTTATGAGCAACCATGCTCCTTTGCATTAACTCAGCATGAGAAATGGTAAAGTGGTTGTTAGGGTCGCATTGAATCCTTCGTCATTCAATTTAATGGATGTCTGCACAAAGTCCCTTGTGAGGCCTGTCGCCTGGCCTTCGTGTCCACTGCTGGTTTGGCCACATCCCAAACATCACATGGCAAGGTACGGGTTCCTTAACTGTCTTCTCATTTTTCTTCTGAAAGAGTCAAATGAGGTTTTGTTCCCTCCATTCAGTTGCATTACTCTGCTTAACCTTCTCCAAGTATGAAAGTGGAGGATCGAGTTTATGTATAAGTTGTGGAGAGATTCTTCATGACGAAAAACAGAATGGATGTTGAAACACTCATTGGTCCTCTTCTCCGAACTGGGTAAGCATACTTCTCCATTAATGGTTCTAAAAACTTTCTTAACATTCTCGGTACTCCTCCTTCTTGTCCTGACATCAATGATCTTGTACAGGAATTTTATCATGGATACAATATTTGGTTTTACTCATAAGGTTTCTTTTTGTTGTCCCTCTATTGTGCTAGTGTTGAGCCTCTAGAAGACTACGCAGAAGCTTTAGTCCACAACTTGCTTTAGTAGGGTAAAATTCATCTGATGTATTGCATGTTAAACACCACAGTTGGCTCAATCCTAATCATAACCCTCTATGTGTACATTTGTGTGGAGATTCATTTGGGTTAGATTAACGGTTCTAATGTGGTAAAGCTCAGGATGGAGATGATTCGGTCTCAAGCATAACTCTCTGTGTATGTTATATTTTGTTCAAGTGAAAACAAAATACTCTCGATATGACTTAATAACATTTGTTGCCTCTGTCAGGTACTATCATGATGAATTTTGTTTGGAAGTCTACCAGTCTGTGTATTCTTCCAAACCCTAGTTGACCCTTACGACTGAAATTCTTTTTGAAAGATTTATGTATTTTCATTTGGCATTGCTCCATATATAAAAGATGGGGTTTTGTGTATCAGATAATTAGTTTTAAGAACATACCCTACAATATGTAATTATTTAAAGCTATAGTTAAATTGGGTTATCATCTTTCATTTGTTATTTTCCACTTGGTAAACACCATTCAAAACTTGATAAATTTGGTAAGGATGTTAGCTCTATATTTAAACTTCGTTTACAATCATCATTTTCAACATAGACAGTTGGTCCTTATAAATTTTTGATGATGTCACTAGCATATAGCATTTTACTCTATGTGTAAGGTTTGAGTAATGCATTCGGTTTGTTTGTAGTGCATGACCCATGCAAATTCAGACTCTAATGTAAAATCTTATTTGTTTATTTCTTTTCCTGAAGAGTTGGATTTATATATTTTTGGTAGCCTGTTGTTGCGAGGGTACCCATCAGGAAGTTCTTAGACTACCCTCCCTTCAGCCTGGGACGTCGGGTCAACTGAAACATGACAGGGAAGGCACCAAGTTCCCAAATTTCAAGTTAAGTGTAATTCTGCATAAACCTTTCCTACCATTAATCATTATGTTGCAAAATAATAATACTGAGTTGTATTTCTTTACAGGGACTTCAACCATGTGCAGTTCTGAATACAGGCCCCTGCCATGCGCACAAAAAGGTATTTGGTTTCCATTTCGCCACTCTCAAAGGAGGCCCTAGGTTTCCTAAGGGTTGACACAATTCTCAAACGAGAATGCTATCATCATGGGTGAAATATGTTCCTTCAAACGATAACCTATTTTCTTTAACTCTGTACCTCTAAATTTAAAGGAAGGGTATGAGGATCAAACCTTATTACTGTGTAAAATAAATTACTGGAATATATAGAACATGGTTGTGGACTTATTCAAGTTGTATAGTGGGTTTTTATATGAGAATATACATAGTCCCTTCATTCAAACAATAGATCTGTTATATAAATTTTTCTAGGATGAATAGCAATACGTATCTATGAATAGTGATTATGTCTTGGTTCCTTCCGGTTTTTACTCTGGATCCTGCAAACAAATTCAAACAATTTTGGGTTTAATCCTGTAGCTTTACTTTTCAAGTATTACTGTCGAAATATATGATTCGAGGGTATATACTCTTTACTTAAAATACCTTACTAATGTATTGTTTTATTTCCAGCTTCAGTATGTGATCTGCTAGCCCATTCGTTTATTATTTTACATCCCAGGTAGTCATTTGTGACTAGGCATACTAATTGCTCTCCATCCTTTCATTTCCATGCAGTTCAACTATGACTAGTTAGGCTGTTCTTTTTCATTATTTCATTTTCCAGAAAATGCATTTATGGCTAATTAGACTATTTGTCTTCCATTATGTTTTGCACATGTTGAATATACATATATCATCCATTTAAAATGAGTCATGCAATTTGTATGGTTATCTATACAAATATATATTTATATATATCCGTACACATAGTTATTTCCTATTGTATAATCATTCCAACGGTAATTTAATTTGATAGAACAAATTGCCCCAAAATAAGAGATACTCCATAGGGAGATGCCTGTACCCATAGGTATGTAAAAGTTTTAAATACCATAATTACTTCCAGAATAGCGTCTGCACAATCCTATTTCAAAAATAAAATAACCAGATATGCGTATGAGACACTGATCTAGTGGTGAACTCTAGCATAATATAATGAAATAGTATTCTATTTAACACAACTATGTTTTCTAATAAATTACCAAACCTCGATTTCCATCCGGTAAAGATACTAAAATAGTTTTTTCTTGACAGTTAACAATTTAAACTCTGTGAGTTTACCCTACATTTCATTTCATTCCTTTAGAATTATATAAAGCAGAGTACTCCATTCATTCTTAAATAGATGCAATTTTATCAGTCAATAATTAATCATGACATGCAAACAAAGAAGGAGAAAGTAGACATATCTGAAACAGTTCGCGGGAAGACAAAGGGAACATCCACATTCCTCCCAACCATAGAACAGGGCAGCCAAAATCACTTGTCCTATTCACCCCCTAGCCTGACCATGAATCCATGAGGGCTAACTCGGAACTCCTCCTCAACCATGTCTCATTCCAGAAGTCTTATCGTTGCCTCAAACTTAGCAAGTAGTGCTCATAACAACAAGCCAAAAAAAATGAATTCTTTTCCCCAACATACTCGGTAGCGTCCTGCCTACTAACATATGCTATTTAACCAAACAAATGTTTTTGCCCAGGTCTTTCTTTTCCCCCTTGGGAATTTTCACAGCTTTCTAAATCCCCGATTTTCAGGGGCTACCAATGGCCAAATCTCTAATTTTCCACTTTTATAAATCAACCTAGAGGTAGTTCCAACATGTTCCCCATTCATGGAGTCATGGTCAGCTAATTTTAACATGGTTGTTCCATTTGTCCTCCTGCAATAAATATAAAACATTCTGTTTTCATACAAGTGTCATAGTCAAATAGTTAGTTGGGTCAAATCATATCTCTACCCAATAGTCATAATAATTAATTACAATTTACCAAATTCGAAATTCAGAATTGCCAAAAATGACAAAAATTTCCCAAATTCGAATTTACCAAAAAAACGAATAATTTTCCTAACAATTTTCAAATTCAAAAATAATTTATTTTTGGGGATGTCACATGTGGTATAATGTTACATTGTGACTAAACCTAGCATATACTTACATGAACATTGTAATGTTATTCCCATGGCCAAACCTTACTATGTAGTGAACATTTCCCTATGTCGTGATGTGTTGAACATTTCCCTGTGTTGTGATGTCTCAAACATTTTCCTATGTCAGTATGTAATGAAAATTTCATAGCATCGATATGTGATGAACATAGTCCAAGGTCACACTATCACTATCATATCCCAACGTTGCAATGTGACAAAGAAATTGGCTGTGTTAATAGTAATGTCACAATTTGATGAACACAAATATACATGGCATTGACATGAACATAGCCCAATTGTCATAATGTGATGAACATATCCTCATGTTCTAATGTGACGCACTTAAATTGACATCAAAATGTGACAGACATTTTGAAACATCCCAATCTAACAAACGAAACCCTTTGTTGCAATGTGATGTACAAAACCCAATGTGGCAATGTGAGAAACATAGAACAACATTGCAATGATACGAACATTTCTTGACGTTGCAATATCAATAACATCACCTTATGTCATCATGAGACGAACATTGTCACAATGTGATGAATATAACATGATGTAATAATAAGACTAACATTTCTCGATGTCGCAATGAGACAAACATTTCTCGATGTCACAATGCATCGAAAATTTCCCAAAGTCACAATGTAATGAACATTTCCTCATGTCGCAATGTGACAAACATTTCTCGACGTCACAATGTGACGAAAATTTCGTGATGTTGCAATGTGACGAACATTTATTGACATCCCAATGTGATGAACATTTCCTATCATTGCAATGTGATGAACATTTCTTGATGTCACAATGTGATGAACATTTCCCAATGTTGCAATGTGATAATCATTTTTCGATGTCAAAATGTGACGAACATAAAATGATGTCATAATGAGACAAATATTTCCCAACTTTGCAATGTGATGAACATACCCTAATGTTCCAATGAGATGAACATTTATCGACATCGCAATGTGACAAACATAACCTAATTTCGCAATGAGACCGAAATTTCATGATGTTGCAATGTGTCAAACATAACTAGATGTCACAGTGTGATCAAAAAAATCTCATGTCACAATTTGATGAACAAAACATCATGTCATAATATGGCAAAGAAAAATTGATCAACATTGCAATGCAAAAGTCACATAGAAAACCATCGTTAAACATAATCAACATGGCCCACCATAATCATCTCCAGAAGGTCTATGAAGGTCAACGAAGGGTATGATCAATAATAGTCATCCTTGTTAAACCATAGTCAACCATGGTGAAGGTCAAGTATGATCAACCATGCTGAACTTTGGTCCATGTCAAGCTCATTCATGGTTAACCATAGTCAACAATGGTTATGACACATTGTGACGAACATTTATTGACGTCGTAATGTGACGAACATTTCCTGACATCACAATGCAACGAACATTTCTCGATGTTGAAATGTGTCAAACATACCCTGATGTCACAATGAAATGAACATTTCTTGAAATCGTACTGTGATGAACATAACCTAATGTCGTAGTGAGACGAACATTTCCTGATGTCACAATGTGTTAACAATAGTCAACCCTAGTCAACCATAGTCAACCATGGTGAAGGTCAACTATGATCAACCATATTGAACTTTGGTCCACGTCATGCTCATTCATGGTTATCCATAGTCAACCATTGTTAAGGTCAACCATAGTAAACCATACTCTTTGTCTTGGTCAACAATAGTCAACCATAGTCATAATTAAGGTGAAGCATGGAGAATGACATCGATAGTCATGATCAACCATGGTCATGGCTATCCATGGTCATCTATGGACAAAAACTATTAAACATAGTAACCATTGTCAACCATGGTCAATCATGGTCAACCACAGTCAACCATAGTGAAGGTCACGCTCAACCATGGCCAACCATAATAAACCAACGTCAATAAAGGTCTACCATTGGTAACCATGGTTGTGGTCAATCTCATGGACAATGATTTTCAACCATGGTTAAGAAATGAAAACCATGGTGAACCATGGTCAAGGTCAACCACATTCAATCATGGTCATGGTCATGCTCAACCATGGTCAATCATATTCTATGATAGTAAACCAAAGTCAACCAATGTATATGGAAGTTAACCATGGTCACGGTCAATCATAATTAACCATGGTTATGGTAAGCGAAGGTCAATTGCAATTAACCATGTGCATGGTCAACAATTATTTATTAACTTATTTATTAATAATACATCAATACTTTATCGATGTATTAATACATTGACAAACCTTTTGGAAGGTCATAATGTAAGAAACAACAACCCTTCATCCCAATATTTTTACTAATGTATATATTATTTACTACTATATTGTTCGACAACACAGGTATTTCAACAGAGGAAGAACACCTTCAGTAACCGCTCACATGACTAGATCAAAGATCAACACACTTATGTTTTCACGTGGTAAAACCCCTACGGGGAAACATCCACATCCCCAGCCAACGCAGCCACTTGGAGTGGTTTATTAATGCAAAAGAAAAAGATTACAAAGAGAGTTTACAAGAGAGTTTCTCAGAATTGATCATCGACAAATGACCCTCCATGTTATTTAAGTAGAGATCATGGACCAATCGGGTGTTAATCCATGGATCAATGGTCATTAATATCGAGGAGAGTATGAACCGTCGGATCACTCTATGTTGGGAACATATCGTGATCATCAGATTTCCTAACTACAAATGCATACTAATGCATACTAAAGAAACACACTAGGAAACACACTTTTACCTAATGATACATTAGACCAAGTAGATCTTAACTAACTCCTAAGTGTCTAAATATCCTAACATCCCCCCTTAAGANCCTGATCTTCTGTAGGGAAAAAGAGCACTTCAATAACTTGATCATGAATGAGATTTCTGATGAAGTGCATGTGTATCTCGATGTGTTTTCTACGCTGATGTTGAATTTGGGTATTGGGCGAGTTTGATGGCACTCTGATTGTCACACCAAAGGCTGGTCAGATTTTGTTTCTGGAATCCAAACTCTAAAAGGATCTGTCGAAGCCACAAGGCTTCCTAACTTGCATTTACCATTGCTTGGTACTCTTCTTCTACTGAAGAAAGTGCAATAGCCTGTTGTTTCTTACAGGCCCAAGTGACAAGTTCTGAACCAAGGATGAAAACATAACCTCCAGTAGACTTTCGATCATTAGGGTCATCGACCCGATCTGAATCAATGAAATCAACAAATAAAGGAGTCCCCCCTTAACTGTAATGTATCTTGAACTGAACTGTACCACGGACATAGAGAAGTATCATTTTAGCTTCTTTCCAATGGATTTCATGGGGTGTTTGCATATACCGGGAAACAATAACAATAGAAAACAAAGGATCAAGATAGGTATGAGTCACATATAAGAGGATACCAACTAATTGACGGCATAGGGTGGCATCAACTTCAAGAGAAGTACAGGCGGCAGTAATCTTGAATCCAGACTGGAAGGGAAGGGGTTGATTTATAATCATCCATGTGAAAGCAACGAAGAAGGTCACAAGCATACTTAGACTAGGAAAGAAAAATTCCTTCATTGGTTTGCAAAACTTGGAGGCCAAGGAAGGCCAAGGAAATAGTGCAAAAAGCCTAAGTCTGTCATTTCAAATTTCTTCTTAAGGCTAGTTTTCACATGATTTAAAAGTTTTGAGTCACTACTAGTAAGGATAAGGTCATCAACATAAAGGAAAAGGATTATGAGATGGCTTTCTACATTTTTGGTATAGACATTAGGATCAGAATGGCATCTAGAGAATCCAGTGCCAATAAGAAAGTTGTCCATTTTGGCATACCAAGATTGGGGAGCTTGCTTGAGACCATAAATATATTTCTTAAGGCAAAAAACAAGGATAGATTCATTCTGGACATAGCCAGGAGGTTGTTCCATGTATATTTCTTCTTGCAAATCACTGTGCAAGAAGGCAGATTTAACATCCATTTCATGGAATTCCCATTTATGTGAGGCAACAAGACTAAGAACAAGTCAGATGGAATTCATTTTGGCTACAGGGGAAAATATTTCATTATAGTAAATTCCTTCAACTTGGGAAAATCCTTTGGCATATAATCGACCCTTGTGTCTTTCACAGTTCCATCTAATGCATACTTAGTTCTGTAGACCCATTTACATCTGACAAGTTTTATTCCTTTTGGAAGAGGTACAAGATCCCAAGTATCATTTTCAATTAAAGAACGATACTCTTCATTCATTGTTGTATCCCAATCTGGATGACCTGAAGCTTTTGCAAATGTCTCTAGATCATGAGTTTCTGAAACTTGATCCAAAAGAGAAGAGACTCGCTAAAACTGTGAACGTGTCTGACGTTGATATGAAGGATCACTGACAAGATCTCTATCTGCTTCTCATGTTGAACAAACCCATCTAGGAAGTTGTGGAGTTGGTGTTGGATCAGGTTTAAAGGACTTATCTGGAGGAAGGTGAGCAGGCGGAGGTGGATTTTCATTCTCACTATGATCATCTGAAGAAGAAACCGGAACAGAAGAAGGCACAAATGTCGAATATGGCTTGTGGGATGAAGAAGGCACAACCGCTGAATTAGGCTCATAGGCCAAAGAAGGTAAAAACATCGAATTAGGCTCACAAGCCAAGATATTTTCATCAAATTTAACATATCTTCTAATAATAATTTCATTACAATGTGGTTGAAGAAGTTTGTAACCTTTGACATCTTCAGAATACCCAACAAATATACACTACTCACTTTTAGGATGCAATGCTTTCCTTTTCTCATCAGGACAATGTGAGCCCATGCTATACTTCCAAATACACGGAAGTGACTTACATCTGGTTTAATTTTATTCCAAGCTTCTTTTGGTGTTATATTTTTAAGAGCCTTTCTAGCAGTGCGATTGACTATGTAATTTGCACAGTTTATTGCTTCCGCCCAATACATTAGAATTAATCCCTTAGATTGGATCATACAATTAGCCATTTCTTTCAATGTGTGGTTCTTTCTCTCAATAACACCATTTTTTTGTGGTGTATATGGAACAATGTGTTACATTTGGATGCCCTATGTAGTCCAATAACTTGTAAAATTATTGTTCACATATTTGCCTCCATTATTTGTTCTTAAATTTTGAATTTGATGTCCAGATTTCTTTTTTACAAGGGCCTTGTAGGCCAAAAAATTGTCAAAAACTTTGCTCTTAAGTTTTAAGAATTAAACCTTACTACGTCTAGAAAATTCATCAATTAAAGTTAAGAAATAATTGCACCCATAAAAAGAAGGAGAAGAAAGTGGACCACACAAATCACTCTGAACAAGCTGCAAAGGGCCCAAGGTGTGCAAAGAGACACATTTGTCAAAAATGTCTCGATGATGTGATGAAGGAGCATCTCTTCACATCAGCCATCAAGCCAGCTAGCCCATGTCAGCACACACATTCAATGGGAAGAGGCGCAGCCTCATTTCAAACTTGAAATTTGAATGTAATTAATGTTGTAGGTTGTTGAGCCATGAGGTCGTGCTTTGCACAGGATGTAGATAAGGAGGCCTTTAATGTTTGAAGTCTGAAATCTAGATCCAATTCTGGACTAGATAGCCCATTCAATGTAATTGAATATGGTAGGTAGATTGGAGGGAAGAGCTCAAAGAGCTCCCTCATGTAAAATATCAGTAGATATTCTTTGTATTATCAGAGTAGTAGCAAGAAGAGAGATCAGAGTAGAGTATGCAGAGAGAGTAGCGAAGGAGCCGAGACTCTGTTAAAGTTCGTGCTCAGAACACCCTTGTAAAAAGAGGCATTTTTATTAATACAAACTAGAGCAGTTTTTCCTGCATATTGTCTGTGTTGTGTGAATGTCTTTGTGTGTTCAATATATGTTAGGTATGCATTTGCAGGGGTTGTTTGATTTCAGGGTTAGAGGTCTTTGAGGCTTCACACCAGGAGGATGTGACAGAATGCTACAAGTTCTGATAGTCATGCATAGAGGGTGCATTTATGAATTCTACGAGTTCAGACAGAGGCGTCCCAGGAGGGAACATTAGCTGAAATAATCAACTCAGAGGAAGACCTCAAGGTTGTTGAACACCTTGGAGGCAGGGCTGTGTAGTGAAGACACAATTGCAGATAGAAACTCTGTTGCGAGTTCTGTAGAGCTCTGCCAAGTGGGCATTGAGCATATGCACAGGTTGCATCGAAGGAGAACTCTGTTGTGGGTTCAACGGAAGTGATAATCACTGAAAATTCTAGACACTCTGCTAGGAGGGCAATGAGTAGGTGCCAGAGAGCACAGAGAGAACTCTTTGAGTTCTGGAATTGGAGAAGAGTCCATAGAGGGATCTTCGCAGGGTTGTTGAATACCCTGCAGACTCAGCAATAGGTTGCTAGAGTGAAGGAGTGCCAGGAGGGCATCATATTTCTCCATCTGAAGGAGAGGAAAAAGGATAAATTCCTTAGAGGTTGAAGCTACAGGAAAAGCTCAGGACGGACAATACCTTTGTGTGCGAAGATTCTGCAGGGGCTCAAAAGTCAAAAGAACCCTTTGAGGATTCAAAAGGGCCAAGCTCAGGAGGGCGAGTGCTTTTATACACATAGTCCACAAGAGGTTGCAGAGGCTAGAGAAAGAGAAAAGCCTTTGGAAGGTCTGAGTTTAGGGAAGCTCAGGAGGAACAATGTTGTTGAGAATGCAGGCAAGACTCAGGGATCATAGAGCTCGTAGAGGAAGAAACAAAGTTGAGGCCTTTGGACATTGGAATTTCTTCCAAGCACCGGAAGAAAGCGCAGAAGCTCAGGAGAGAGCACAACTGTCGTCGGATCTCCAAAAAGGATTTGGACCATTGAAATTTTCTATGCCCAGGGAGTAGCAAGAGCTCACAGAAGAAGAGGATATCATGAGCTGTCATATCTCACTCAGACAGTCGATAGCCATCGGATCTGTCAGAAGAAGTGTGGAGTTTAACCCTTGTGAACAGAGAACTGGAAAAGTCCCGAAGAGTGCAGAGTTATCAGGATTTCAGACTTGGGGATTTCGAAGGTCTCGAAGACAAGAGGTCAAGACACTCCATGACAAAAGTTCTGAAATAGATCTGGACCATCCATTGGAAGGAGGACACGTGTCGTGAGATCAACCACTTCAGGGATTTGGACACCGAGACTCAAAGAGGTGAACATTTTGACTTCGCACCTGGCGAAGTCTCGAAATGATCTAGGTCGTCCATCCATTTGGGACACGTGGCGGAGATCGAGGAACCCGTCGGTATTTTCGATATTGGGGTTTCAAGTTGACATAGGATTTGTGTCACTGGGGGTCGCAAGTCATGAAATCGCAAAACGACGAGGACCTTCCATCTGAGGGAGAACACGTGGCAACAATCCAGGATTCGGAGAAAACCTCGAGAGGATCATGATCGTCTGATTGAGTAGGACACGTGGAAGAGATCGAAGGGGTTTCGGCATTTCAGAATTCAGAACTTCAGGAGTTCCGAGGACAAGAGGACAATGCATTTCGATGTTTGGAAACCCGAAATCGTGAAAGGGGAAGACCTAAGGAGAATAGCATTTCAACATTCCGGGTATCGGCTTTTCGGGAGTCCAGAGGAAAAAAGTGTAGAGACCCATCTTAATCAAATACAAAATTTTAACTCAATTAACATATAATTGCCTTGCGTAAATTATTCATTCACTTCAAAAGCATAAATATTCTGCATAAGTAAAAATCTATCTACAACATGGAAATAACTCAACAAATCACATATAAATACCTGTTTCTAATGCTAATTCCCGTCGATATGGCTGTCCCTTCCCTGCTGCCTCTTCCCTGCTGCCTTGCTGCTATCTTGCCTAGCCCAATGAACTGACCAACATTGCCCAAACCGACTCTCCACCCAGCTAGCTAGGGGAAGCCTGTCCGGCTCCCTAGCTCCAGGAAATCGAAAGGAATCCTGGCCCCCGTGCCCAAAACCCCGAGCAACCCAGTGCCCCCTGCAATGATACTCACAGTCTGAAAAACTCTCCCACAGAACCAGAAAAACAAAACAAGCCATCAAACTAGTGCTCTCATCCCCCCTCCAAAATGCTTCCTTCCCAAAAGAATGAATCCTCCTCTGTAAGGCTCTCCCCCCTCATATCTCCTTTCACCGACTCTTCCTTTCATTAAATTCCTTATCCCTACATTCATTACCTTATCCTTTTATTTAATGTCTTGTCCCATTTATTTAATGTTTCTTATCCTTTTATTTAATGTTTGTTATCCCATTCATATACGTAAGTTTTAATAAATTAAATTATTAACCCTATTACTTCTTTACTCACATAATTAAAGAGTTGATTAATAATTAATTAACCATTGAAAATTATGAACACATAATTAATGATAATTAATTAGTTAATATTATATAAGAAATAATTACTGTTTATCTGACATCTTAGGACAATCAGATTATCAATTTAATTATAATTAATAATCCTTTACATTTATTTAAGCAGGGTCGTTACATACACCCACCCTTCAAGAAACTTCGTCCCGAAGTTNTTAAATAACCATTGACAATTATGAACAAATAATTAATGATAATTAATTTAGTTAATATTATATAAGAAACTATTATTGTTTTAGCTAACATCTTAGGACAATCGGATTATCAATTTAATTATAATTAATAATCCTTTACATTTATTTAAGCAGGGTCGTTACATACACCCACCCTTCAAGAAACTTCGTCCCGAAGTTAAGGTATCTTTTGGTACAAAGGAAAAATAAACATGGTTCACACATTCATAACAAGTAACCGACATTATTAGTAAGTAAGTCAAGAAAACTCATACATACTAGTGTATATGTACAAGAAATGCATGTGTAGCTAGTACATGCAAATCACGTGCACGTACTAATAATCACAACTGTCATCCTTTAGTATTTTATGTATGCATCCAATCCAGTCAGCAAGACTAGTCTT
>JASDQU011379778.1:4678-23817 GCA_032191745.1 Picea mariana | reverse complement strand
CAGGCCGATAGTGATGGAAGCCGGTAATGCTGACAGGACAAAGCTAGCTGTGAAGAAGAAGATGGGTCCTCCAGGACCATGCTCAGGTCGCTCCTGCTCTCGGTACTCCATGTCTAGGACGATGTGGGCCTCAAGACATGATTTCCTAGTTATCCCTAGATATCGGGGATAACAGGCTTTATTTCAGTGGGGATATTATTGTACATTTTATTGAATCTCTTGGAGAAGTCAGAGACAGACTCTCCTTCCTTTCTCTTCAAAGACCCAAACTCTGTCATGTAATACATGAAGTCTTTTTTGTCTCTCCACTGTCTCAAAAAAGCGTTATCCAAAGCCTCAATCCCATCAATAGATCTAGGAGGCATGGCCCTAAACCACTTTCTAGCCTAGCCTTCAAGGCTATGGACGAAAATCCTCATCCATACGTCTGCATGCATGATGACATGATCATCTGTAAAACTATAAAAGGCTTCAAGGTGTTCTTCTGCAGCTATGTCCCCTTTGCCTGTAAACTTGGGCAGCTGCTTAAGGTAGCCATCTGCTGGAAGGGCATTGAGAGGCCGAGGTAACAAAAGGGGAGCATACCTAGTAGCTATTATAGCCTCCATTCTGGTCATGGGGAGATTTCCTTCGGCCATAGGAATATTAGGTGGAGGAGAACTCGGAGAAGGAGCTCGAACGGGGGATACTGGAAATGAGATTCCAGGTGGAAGGGGAAACAATGGGGGATTCAGAGAGAAGGCTAAAGGGCTTGAGTCAGCAGATGCTTCTCTTTGTGCATTAGTAGCAACAGTAATAAGAGGAGGGGTGGTAAAGCTAGGGGTCAGGAAATCTTTTATGGTCTTAGGTCTACGCCAAGGTATAGCTTTAGGGAAGAGGGGAGTGACAAGGATTTCTCCCTCCAATCCTAGACCAGGAGGGGAGAACTCAGCAGGAACACTCCCAAAATTCAGGAAACGGGAAACTTCAGAAAAAGGTCTGCTAGGAAGCTGAGAAAAAGAAAATGGAGTTCCTACAGAAGGAGATGGAAAATTACCTAGTTTGGCGGTGGAAGTTTCTCCTTCAGAGGCCTTTCCTTTTCTAAAAACACCTCTGGATCAACTTTAGGTGTAGCTAGAGGCAGTTGTGGATGGGACTGCGTGTGTCTACCTCTGGAAGCCACAACTAAAACAACAAGTTCGCCATAGTGGAGTCGTCACGGTGGGGTCGCCAAGTGCACAGTAGCAATCTCATAGGGCTCTGATGCCTGATGCACCTTCAGAATCAGAGGCTTGATGTCGTTCAATCCCAGGGAAAATTTTCAACTTCGTCCCCGACAATGGCGTCAGAAGTCACTCTTGGATTGCAGTAGGAGTAAGCCTGAGGCCCATCAGTTTATGTCACAATTTGTTCATAAAGGGTGATGAATGGAAGTAAACTCAGAACAATATCGTTCTAACTCAGAAATTGGGCCCGACATGCACAAGCAGATGAGATCTTGGTTCAATTTCAAGCAGTAATTTGTAATAAGGGTGAGTAGGAGGAAGACTTCTATGAGGAAAAGTGAAGGGCTGCTGTGGGCATCGAGCTTCCAACAGCCTATAGAAGAAAACTTTGAACACAAGAAATTCTTATATTCAAAAGCAGAAACACTAGAAGAACGTAACAGAGCTATAATAAATCCTTTGTGATAACACAATCACGATGATTCATATGAATCATTCAATCAGGAACCCTTTCAGTTTGAGATCGAAACAAGGTGAAAAAGAGAGTTGCCTTACATTAAACAAGGAAATTTCATATACAGATACATAGCCAAGAAAACCAGTGCTTCATTAAAACATTACAGCCGGGAGCTCTACTCTACCATCCATCCTTACAAAAATAAAAAAACTGAGTATATATACTCAGGGCAATTTTCCACCTTCGCAGTAGGAAGGTAGCTGAAACATTAAAGTCCAAATTAGCGTATGCAGGCTCCTCAGTCAAACCTGGACGAAACTCCTTCGTCAGACGCCATCTTAACTCAGTATGGCTCTTGCAAGAGGACCTGCATACAAGGGTACCACAGGCTGATTGCTCCAGGCCTTTTCCACGCCCTTCATTTATGAGTTGAGCTGAGGTCTCAACCACCTGCTCAATATTCATTAACTGCTTCTTCCATGGAGGGTGGACGAGATTGAAAACACAAAAAACAACCCTTTGTTCTTTGAAGTCCCGGTAGCCGAAATGTCGAAATGGCTCCCGGGCGCTTTTTGCATTTCGCGTTTCAGGGTTTCAAAATGCAGTGGAAGAGAGAGACCCCGTGTCCTTTGAAGTCCTGGTAGCCAAAATGCCGAAATGGCTTTCGGGCGCTTTTTGCATTTCGCATTTCGGGGTTTCGAAATGCAGTGGAAGAGAGATACCCCATGTCCTTTGAAGTCCTGGTAGCCAAAATGTCGAAATGGCTCCCGGGCGCTTTTCGCATTTCGCATTTTGGGGTTTCGAAATGCAGTGGAAGAGAGAGACCCTATGTCCTTTGAAATCCCAGTAGCCGAAATGTTGAAATGGCTCCTGGGCGCTTTTCACATTTTGCGTTTTGGACTTTTGAAATGCAGTGGAAGAGAGAGACCCCGTGTCCTTTGAAATCCCGGTAGCCGAAATGTTGAAATGGCTTCCGGGCTCTTTTCACATTTCACGTTTCGGGGTTTCGAAATGCAGTGGAAGAGAGAGACCCTGTGTCCTTTGAAGTCCCGGTATCCGAAATGCCAAAATGGCACCCGGGTGCTTTTTGCATTTCGCATTTCGGGGTTTCAAAATGCAGTGGAAGAGAGAGATCCCATGTCCTTTGAAGTCCCAGTAGCCAAAATGTCGAAATGGCTCATCATTTCGTGACTTAGGCCACAAGAGATGAGCTCATGTGCTAAACCTCGTGTAACTCTACGACTCAAATTTTCTCGATGACCGTCGATCTGCTCCATCTGTGGATCCTCGCCGTTGAAAACAAAATGCCCGCTCGTTTGATTTTAATCCCGAAATGGACTTCTTCAATGTGCTGCGCTCGACACTCATGACTTGCAAGAATTGGCGCTAACACCCGGTGACCTGGGGTTTTGAGAAGGCAAAAGGATTATAAGACAAGGATACTTTCCCCCCCTCACAAGTCATCACCGAGCAGATAGTCCTGGCTAAACAACTAATAATAAAGTAAAACCCCCAAAGAGATATACCTTCCTGAGACAAAGAAACAACACACTGATATATGCAAGCTAGTCCAATGGGTTAGTACTTCATATAAATCAATGACTATCTGATAAACATATAAGCAATTGATAATAAATATTGATGAATTCAATGTTTATAAATAGATATGAAATTATGTCACTTCTTCAATAAATGATGAAACAATACATCATTCAATGCAATAAATCAACACTTCATTCAATTAATGCCTTTAATGACCATTCCATTGCCCACAATGAAAACGTTTGGCTACACAAAGGTGTTAAAAAGCAATAGATGACGACAACACTTAATTAGTAGGGTTAGTTTATAAGCTAGGGTTAGTGTAGTTAGGGTTTGAGTCAAAAGTATTTGAGAGTGTTTTTAGATCAAGTTCACTTCAACGCATGAGGTCTATAGATCAGTGCCTTAGGGTTAATGGAGTCAAGTAGTGGAAGATGCAAGAGCTGAAGGAGGCACGGGTAAAAGGCTAAGGACTAGAGGGAGAAGCTTTGAGGTGTTGCTAAGGCAAGGCCTCAAATTCAAAACCCTAGGGGAGAGGCTCACTTTGGTGTAGGTGAACTAGGCCTTGGTTCTCTCTCCTCCTTCCTTAACTCAATGGAAAAATGACTAGATGAAAGATGAAGCATAAAACCAAGACTAGAGGGTTTGATGAAGCAAAGTGTTGCTACAACAAGGCCTTTTCAGCAAACCCTAGAGAAAATCGGCCCAAAGTGTAGTAGACCTAGGCTTATGGCGTCTCTCTCTTCTTAGTTTATAGAAAGTGTGACTAGCAATAAATGAAGAGAGAAAGGGAGTGTAGCAATGGCTAGGCTCTCTCCTTCTTCAATGGCTGAAAATTTTCTCTCAATGGGGACTGTTAACCACCTATTCAACTAGGGGTCAACTCATGTGCCATGAAGATGCATCACCAGATGTAAATTTGATGAAGACAGTATTGGTTCTACTTGGGCATTTGATGCTCCAGCAAAATTTTTGTAAACGAAATTTCCACACCCCTGCGTGGGTTGATAATGTAATAAGTCTGCATGGATCATAGTTAGGTCAGGTACCTTGGGTGTTTCCATTGGGGGAGTTCCTTTCACCAAGGGTTTTTTATCCTCAGGTTGTCGACCGGGCTTTAGGGCCTGGTCGACTCCCCTTGAGTTTTTCCCTCCACACATGCAATAACTTCCTCCAAAGTGGTGAAAGACGCTCTAATGATCTCATTTTTTGGTAGCCTTTGTTTAGGAATGTTGTAAATGACCATGCCAAACAGTTTAGAAAGTTTCGAGGAATTTCGTCGAGTCTAGATAGGTTTTTTTTAATTAATTAAATTTTTAATAATTTAATTAATTAATTATTTTTTGAGCTTATATTGTAAAAACTGGATCTTTGGGATTTTGATAGGGGTATTTGTGCTCAAAATAAATGGAACGGCACCCCCTACACCCATAGACCAAGTTTCAACTCAGTCGGACTAAGTTTACTATGTCTTAGTCCACTCAGAGACAGTCTTAGTCAAAACAACAATTTTAATTGTTAAAGTGACATTAGTCAAATGTCAAAATCATTGTAATTTTGAGTTAGTGAGTGGATGTTAAGGTGGCAAAGAGCAAGATTAGACTTTCTTAAGCATAACCTAACCTTTCCAACCTATTCTAACCCCTTACCCACCTTTTACACTCAAAAATCATGGCCCCCTAGGGCAAGTGACGTTTTTCCTTGGTGGAGGTTGTTGTGACTTATTTGGGCCCCCCTCTCATGAGTTATGACTCCCTTTGACCTCCACATCACCTCCTAGGATGATCCCACTCCTTTTTTTTCATTAATTCCCCTCAATTTCTTCATTTTCACACTTTTTTTGGCCCCTCCAAGAGGAGTTACGCCCCCCCTCTTCTAGAAACTACACATGATTTTTTTTAAATTATTTGAGACCTCTCACCTTCCTTGGCATCAATCCCAAGGCCTCCCACACCTCTTTGCTTGATCCCAACACCTACATTTTCCTACACCCTAGATCTAGCTTTCAAACCCTAGATGGTGTACCCTAGCCTTGAGATCTACTCTTATGCTTGGTTGTGGACACTTGGCATTGATCCAAGAGAGGTAGGTTTTCCTCTCCAAGTATAAATAGATCCCTCTCCTCACTCCCAACTCACCATTCTTTGAGATAAAGTTATGCTACCGAAATCTTGCCATCTTCTTGCTCTTGCCATCTTCCATTCACTTGTTTTCTCTTGAGATCTTTGGAGCAATTAGTTGCCCAAGGCTCTCACATTTTGGATGCAATAAGAAAAAGCTTTGGAGGACTTTGGATCTACTAAGATTAGGCTTGTTGATCTACTACATATGAGGTGATTGTGTTCCTTTTCATTGTGTGTTTTCATATGCTAGCATCTTGGATAAATTAGTTTATTTGGGTAGGTCAAATAAACATTAGTGTTGATGATCTATGTATGCTGATTAGATAGGGTTGTGAATTAGTTCATTATTTCTATACTAATCATTATACCATGCTGCTATGAACTCATATTGTGTTTAGTGTGCAGATTTGCTTCACAGGTTGTGGTTTGGAAGAGACTTTAGAGCAGTTTTCAGCCATAGCTTGCATAAACTCCTTGCACTTTCTTTTGTATCTGATATATTGCTGTCATTCCACTTTATTTTCTGTAGCTAACCATCTCTTATATAGGTCAAAAAATCAATTTTATATTTCTGATCTTCATGCTGGAAATTTCTGTGTAAAAACATAAATTCTCTGTAACATATTTGGTGTGTTTTGCAGCATTTCCAGCAAGCTTTTGCTTGCTGTTTTTTGCAAGTTAGTGACAGATCTAAGGGGATATGCTGCCCAAGAACACATAGAGGACTTCCCAACACACCACTCTTCGGTTGGGTAACACTTTCTTATTCTTTCTCCTTCAAATTTCTAAGTTTTTCCATATTTTCTTCACTTTTTTGAGCCCTAAATCTTAAGCTAGCTTAGATTAGTTCATTTCTTCTTTAGCTTAGTTTTTTTTTTTTTTTTTTGTGTCCATATGATTGTTAGTTTATCTCTTCTTCCATTTCATTAATTTGTTGTAGATTAACTAACCCCTCTTTGGCCAATAAAGGAAGGCTTGCCTCCACCTTGGCCATTGTAGGTAGTTTTACTTCTTTCATTAAGTTATTTTTTTTTAGTCACATAATAATTTCATGACCGACATCTTGGGAGAGTAATCCCCAATACCGCACGGCATAAGGGAAACTAATACTCTCATGGTGATTTATGCTTAATGGTCAAACATCTAGTTAGTAATCACACTTAGTAGTTTCCTTTCATTAAATCTCATTTTCATTTGCTTATGATATCATTGCTAATTGGTTAAATGGTTTAAAGTATTCCTTAAATGTTAGATCTATAAGTTCATAAATCATTTTTCCTTGCTCATCTTTAAGCATATGTGATTTTAACTCATGGTTAGGATTTGATTCACTAAGTTGTTAAATCTTCATTTTCTTAAAGCATACATATTCATTTGAGTTTTAACACATAACACATATTAGTGAATGTTTAATCTTAATCCATCCTTACACTTTTGTTAAGCAAGTTATTTTTGCTCTTTCATGGTGGTTTAAAATCCTAAAGATCAACTTGTTAAATCTTTCTTTCCTTAAAAGCTCATATCTTTTACATGGTTTAACAACTTAACATGTTTTGATGATGATAGATCTTAAATCCTAAGTTAAATGTCTAATGATAATGTGATGGCTTAATATTCTTCTATCTATTGTGGCATAATCTCATATTTTAAGTCATTTTATTTTCAGATCTACCTTTCAAGCATTTTTTAAAGTTTAAGTTATCTTGCTTCATGGTTATTTCCTCACACACATAACTTAAATTTTCTTTTCAAGCAAGTTTAATTTTCTGTTTTGTGTAGCAAGTTGTCCTTGCTTAAATCTCATACTTAACTTGCATATTTTTATGTGGAATGGTTTATAATTAATTGGCATATCTATTGTATCATTTCCATTTAAGTTTCATGTGGTGAATGCTCTTTATTTTCAAGCTTCTAAACACATTTTTATGAGCATTTTCATTTCGGCCATACCCTTAAATGTCAAATTTTGAAGTACTAAAACACTTCTAAAATTCACCCAACACACTTAAAGACCCACCCGCGGGTCATAACAACACTTAGACAACATTTTAGGGGCTTCATTCAGCCATCTCCACCATCTAAAACGGGTGGGAGGAAAACAACGGAAGGAAGTGGCAGGGGACCGTCTCGTGATTTCGTTGGGGAGATCCTTTCCGGGAAGTAATCCTACTGTCAGGGCTGACCGTGGAAGCTTGGGTGGGCATCGTTTGCCTTACTATCTTGAACAACCGGTAGTCGTCATTTGGTCAAGGGAGGAGAAGGCTTGAAGCACACATCTAGTTTAGGGGGAAGGGAAATAAAATTTAATCAATCTTTAAGAAACTCCTTAAACACTTAGTTGCATAGATCACCTTTGTTGTTTGGGGGAAATTAGATGTATTGATAGGAAAACACATTGGTGATAATCTCATTTGTTTATCTATTGCAACTTATTGGTTTATGTTTCTTATGTCTATGTGAACATTTGAGTATAACATTGAATATCTTGTTATTTACTTATTATGGTGTGAATCAAGAAAGTGTTGAGTATCCCATTTGGGGAGGCATCACTTTCTTTGATTCTTGAGTGCTTTGTATGGTTTCCAGTGAAGGCAGTCCAATAAAGTAAGTGTTATTGGGGCATGCTTGGCCAATTGTTGTATCACTTACACTTCTTTGTATCTTTTGTATATTGTGTATCTTTGTAAATAGTGTAATCATTGTAACACTTAATATTCTTTTGTTAGTAATATAACCTTGGGTTTGTGGGTAGTTTAGTTTGATTTACTTGTAATACTTTTGTAATAAACCACCCTCAAACTTAGTTGACCCCATTTCCCAACCTTAGGCACTAGTCTTAGTTGACTTAGGGAAAGGGTTGATTCACATATAGAATAGACTTGCACTTTGCATTTGCTGCCTTTGCATCTTAGGCTAGTCCTCCCCTTTAGCCTTTAACGAATTAAAACTAACTCCTAGAACATTAATACTAAAATCAAACTAGTAACTAGGGACAACCCCCCTTGGCTTCCCTAGGAGTAAGCCTAGAAGGAAGAGGTTTCAGTCAAGGTGACAGTGTAGAATTGGAACCTAGACATTGTGTCTCCGAGGACACACTAAGTGAGTTGGACTTAGCTCACGTTAGCAAGTATGTATTAGGACGGCAACAGGGACATGAGACAAGGACCTACTTGTGTGCTTGTCACCTAGGGGTTTGTTCAGCAAAATCATAAACATATGCAAGAAATTAAACTACAACCATTCATTCAATAAGTTTTTCAGAAAAATACTTCCAATTCACCAAGAAGAAGCAATGCAAACCCTAGTTGTAACACCTTCCATTAAGAGAAATGTCAAAACATGCCAAAATAATCCTCCTTCAACAAGTGCGCATCATAAATCAGCCAATAACCCAAAAGAGGGTGCAAATTTCAGACCTCACTAATGAGTGAGTGAGTTGTGATGAAAAAATGAAGTTAAAAATCCTTCATTTATATAGTACCATGACCTAATTTTACATTTTAGGTCATGAAAAAGGATGACAAGGCCAAAATACCAAAATCATATTGTTTTACATTAAATTGTCAAATTAAAACCCTAATCAAGCTGCAAAGAGAATAAAATCCCCTCCAAGGGAGACGTTATCCCCTTTTAGGGAAAATGGGGCATCCTGGAGCAAAACGTTATCCCTCCTTAGGCTTCTACAACCTGCCACACGTGCCAATACTGCCCAGTCTGACTCCCAAGATGTCCATAATGTTGGATAACATCATGGGCATGATGGGTGATGTCCTAGGCCTTCCAAGGCCAACATTCTATTGAAAAAGTGCCAATCCCCCTAGGTCAAGCTCTGTCAGGGTGCCTCTGGTGGAACGTCCTCTTCTTCTCCAGTGCAAAGCCCCTGATCCATCTAATGGGATCTTTAGCCCCATGGAGGTATGAAATGATCATATCCCCATGTGTACCGATCCAAATGGTACCTGTCCATCAGGCATGGTACTGCACATCAAAAGGTGGGCCCTCCAGGGTCATGCTAAAGTCAATCCTACTCTCGGTACTCCATGTCTAGGACTTGTGGGACTCTAGACATGATCTCCTAGTTATCCCTAAAAGTGGGGGATAACATCTGGCTCCAACGCGGGGAGATGTTCTCACTGTAGAGCGCATGAGAACCTCAACATCTCTGGCATAACCTGTTTACCTGGTAGATCTCAATAGCTCCATCAGTAACAAAAATGGGGTGGTATTGCCACCCCAACATACATATATATAGACTAAAATGAAGCAATCAATAAGTAAGAATGTGAAAGAAAACTTCTTACCTGTACTTACATGTTGACTGGAATGTTGGGTGTAGTAAAAAAACCAGTGAAGTGAATCCAAAAAAGTCCCACGATACCTGCCTTTGTGCTTCATCATAAACCAAAATAGTGATAAATCAAGAACAAAAATTCCATGAGTTAGAAAATGCATTGTATCTATGGAAGGTGTAAGGTCTAGCTCATGGAGACGGGTGGGAGGGAAAAAGTATGCCAAGTCAACTTCTGAGGAAAGCACTCAATCCACTTCAGGAAGGAATCATGAAAACTCCATGGTTCAAAATACTGGCTCAAAAGGTCTGCAAACTGGCTACCTAGGACGTCCTCATGCTCTAAAGCTTGGGAAGGGATCGACAAAGATCTAGCAGACGACTGGCAAACTCTCAAGGGAAAGTTGAAAAAATGATATGATAGACTGAAATCTGTAGTTTTCAACCAACCCCTGGATTCTCAGGTTTTCTTCAGAGGAAAATCAATGCAAAAGATACAATTCCCAACTACACCTTTAATGATACAGCAAGGTAAGGTAATAAGAGGTGGCTAGAGAAAAATGTCATGAGAATCTCTCTTTAGGCAAACAACGTTCTTACTTCTGTCAAGACATGAGAACAATGGTGGTTGATAGTCATCTTCATAGAATAAATCCAAATGCTCAGAGGAGCAATCATCAAATTCCTCAAGGTATGACCGAAAATCATTAGGAAAGCATAGCATCAAGTCATCCTTGGGTGTCTGAATAAGGTGAGGTTCTTGTTGCCAAATGTCAAAATTATTAGTAACTTCATGTGATAGATGAAAAGGCAACTTTTGGGAATGATCCTCACTATCGTAAATGGGATCCCCATCATATCCAATCACATCCCATTTACGCTTCCCGACATGTATGAACTCATCAATGTTATCAACAAAGTCCTCATTTTTATCAAAACATGAAGGGGTTAGAACATCCAACACTTCTTTGCTCTCTACATCATAACATAAAGAATCATTAAAATTTTGGAAGGGGAAATAAATCACCTAGTTTAATCCTTCCTGTACAGGAGATTCAAGCGTTTGGATAACTTCGTCAAGAGGAATATTTGCCTCTACATCTTCAGCCTTGAGATATAGAGGATCAAGCTCATCCAAGGGTTCCATTTCCTCTTTACTCTCTGAGTCATAGAACAAGGTATCATCAAAGAACTGGAAAGGAAAATGACTTACCTCATTCTCTTCATCTTGTGCAGGAGGGACAGGATCTTGGAGAGCTTCATCAGACTGAGGAGAGGTTACTAGTTCTTCATAATTCACTTCTTTAATTATATCTTCACTACATTCTATTGAATCATGGGAAAAATTCTGCTCCTCTTTAAGAGGTTGACAATGTTCTTCATGAATCTCTTCTTTCACATAAGAGGATTCTTGATGTTGAACATGATATGCATTTCTGATATTTGCCACAATCTCAGTAGTGAATCCTCCGTCTTCCAAGGCTATTGTGAGATTATGAAGGGCATCTTCATACATTTGGCAACGTGGTTTGGTAGAATCAACATACCTGCTGATGAGGTGTATGAAAGATGATATGCCTCTATCTTGGAAACAACCCTTAACCCAATCTTGCAAGAAGGATGGTAGAGAGAGTATGGAAATTTTTATTAGAGCATCCTCCCCTCCCAAATCTACCCCTCTTATATGATCCAAAATTTTTATGATGTGAGGAGTTGGGAGGCCCCAAAATCTTGGAAGGTTGTTTGACCATTTCGTATCAAAACGGGTTGGGTATCCTCGAAGGCTTTTGAAATCAATAGTTGGATATAGTAGTTCCCAAGACGCCATGATCCCATAATTTGGAAATACACAGGGTTGATAGTAAGGTGGCACCCTAGAAAAGGTCAGTGGAGTCGCCAGATAATTTTCCTGAAACTATCAAAGGATAAGGTAAAACACCCTAAGTGGAGTCGCCAGGTAAGCTTGTAAGATAAGGTTTCTGAGGCAAGGCTTACCGAAAAGTGTCATCTTAAAGAGAATTGACTCAGTTTTCCCCGACAACGACGCCAAAATGTTATCACGTAGTTTGTAGAAAAGATAGAAGGCTTGAGGTTTGAAGGTCAAACTGGCGTAACAGGAACCAATCCCACCCAATGTCACCACAATGGGATGGTTCTTTCTCTTTAAGGAGGTGAGGCCCAGGGGAGACGTCACCGGTGAAATGGGGTTTTGAGAAGGCAAAAGCATTATAAGACAATGATACTTTCCCCCCCTCACAAGTCAACACTGAGCAGATAGTTCTGGATAAACAACCAATAATAAAGTAAAACCCCCAAAGAGATATACCTGCCTGAGACACAACAACAACAAACTGATATATGCAAGTTAGTTCAATGGGTTAGTACTTCATATAAATCAATGACTATCTGATAAACATATAAGAAATTGATAATAAATATTGACGAAGTCAATGTTTATAAATAACAATGAAATTATGTCACTTCTTCAATAAATGATGAAACAATACGGCATTCAATGCAATAAATCAACACTTCATTCAATTAATGCCTTTAATCACCATTCAATTTCCCACAATGAAAACGTTTGGCTGCACAAAGGTGTAAATAGCAATAGATTATGACATCACTTAATTAGTAGGGTTAGTTTATAAGCTAGGGTTAGTGTAGTTAGAGTTTGAGTCAAAAGTATTTGAGAGTGTTTTTAGATCAAGTTCACTTCAACGCATGAGGTCTTTAGATCAGTGCCTTGGGGTTAATTGAGTCAAGTGGTGGAAGATGCAAGAGCTAAATGAGGCAAGGGTAAAAGGCTAAGGACTAGAGGGAGAAGATTTTAGGTGTTGCTAAGGAAAGGCTTCAAAGTAAAAACCCTAGGGGAGAGAGGCTCACTTTGGTGTCAGTGAACTAGGCCTCGGTGCTCTCTCCTCCTTTCTTAACTCAATGGAAATATGACTAGCTGAAAGATGAAACATAAAACCAAGACTAGAGGGTTTGATGAAACAAAGTGTTGCTACAACAAGGTTTTTTCAGCAAACCCTAGAGAAAATCGGCCCAAAGTGTAGTAGACCTAGGCTTAAGGCGTCTCTCTCTTCTTAGCTTATAGAAAGTACGACTAGCAATAAATGAAGAGAGAAAGGGAGTGTAGCAATGGCTAGGCTCTCTCCTTCTTCAATGGCTGAAAATTTTCTCTCAATGGAGACATGAGACAAGGACCTACTTGTGTGCTTGTCACCTAGGGTTTTGTTCAGCAAAATCATAAACATATGCAAGAAATTAAACTACAACCATTCATTCAAGAAGTTTTTCAGAAAAATACTTACAATTCACCAAGAAGAAGCAATGCAAACCCTAGTTGTAACACATTCCATTAAGAGAAATGCCAAAACATGCCAAAATAATCCTCCTTCAACAAGTGCACATCACTAAATCAGCCAATTACCCAAAAGAGGGCACAAATTTCAGACCTCACTAATGAGTGAGTGAGTTGTGATGAAAAAATGAAGGTAAAAATCTTTCATTTATACAGTACCATGACCTAATTTTACATTTTAGGTCATGAAAAAGGTCGATAAGGCCAAAATACCAAAATCATATTGTTTTACATTAAATTGTCAAATTAAAACCCTAATCAAGATGCAAAGAGAATAAAATCCCCTCCAAGGGATACGTTAGCCCCTTTTAGGGCAAATGGGACATCCTGGAGAAAAACGTTATCCCTCCTTGGGCTTCTCCAACCTACCACACGTGCCAATACTGCCCAGTTTGCCTCCCAAGACATCCATAATGTTGGATGACATCGTAGTCATGATGGGTGATGTCCTAGGCCTTCCAAGGCCAACGTTCCACTGAAAAAGGGCCAATCCCCCTAGGTCAAGCTCTGTCAGAGTGCCTCTCGTGGAACACCCTCTTCTTCTCCATTGCAAAGCCATTGATCCATATTTGTCCTGTCTGTACCCCCTGATGGGGTCTCAACATCCATTTGATGGGATCTTCATCCCCATGGAGGTCCGAACTGATCATCTCCTCATGTGTACCAGTCCAAATGCTACCTATCGGTCGGGCATGGTCCTACACATCAAAAGCTAAGCCCTCCATGGGATCATTAGTCACAGGGATCATAGCAATGTCAATCACATCTCATCATCAATATTATTAAACATGTGTATACAATACCTAATACATCAATCAAAATCTCAAAGACGTTACACAAGCATGCAATACAAGTCTGAAGAAAAGGCCAAGGCATCCTATTCGGCTAGTGTCCACTGGAAAAGGAAAGTTCCCGGAAGAGACCTCATCCAAGCCATGTAAGTGGGTGATGTGGTCAGGGGATGTCCAAGCATGTGGGTGCAGTGAGGACCAAGGATGCAAAAATGTTACCTGTGGGTGCCTTTGTAGAAGGCGAGCTATACCTGTCCTACATGCATTTTTTCCAAGCCCATTCTTTCCTTTTATTTTTCATTCTTTTCATTCTTTTATTCTTTATTGCTTTTTTGTTCAAGAGCTAATCAGGGGAAACTGCCCTGGCTTGGTGACCAGTGGTGACAGCGTTACCCACAAGCGTAACCAAGAGTCACTGTCCTTGGCCATGCAACCAAGAGTCACTGCCCTGACATGGTAACCAACTGGTGGCAATGTCATACTGCTAGGTACCCATGGACCTAATAGGCTGGCTCTTGATGAGACCCCCTATCCTTTGATTAGGTCTTGTTTTATTACTTTTTTCCGGGTCCCTCTTGTTTCTTGCCGAGAAGCCCTTTATTTCTGTCTTGGGGATCCTTGGGCGAAGCATATCGAGGTTTTATTTTTAGACATTTATCTTTTACCAACTTGCTTTTACCTTCTGGGCCTTTAGCCCCTTCTTCCCATGAGATAAGGTGCAGTCCTGAAAAATAGGTCAACCCCATACTCGGACAAGTGGAATGGGATAGTGAGCAGGAAACAAGATGTAAAAGTGGTGCTGTGATGAGAGCGGACGATGGATTTTCAGAAACCCCGCCCAATGGAAAACCAAAACCTACAGACACAGGCTTGCTAGGGCACCCTATCAATCCCCCCAAACATGGTCAAGTGGGCAAGTGTAAGATCCAAGAAGTCATTATAAATAAAAGGAATCGGATGCACATATTCAAGGGTTTTGATGATGAAAGTGACACATACCATGATACCTGAACTAATTACCTCATGGAGCAAGAACCATCTCTGACACAGGACCAAGCTAACGGTGATGGATGCTACTGCTGCTGACAAGATGAAGATACTCGAAGAAAGAAAAGGTGGGCCCTCCAGGGTCATGCTAAAGTCAATCCTGCTCTCGGTACTCCATGTCTAGGACCCGTGGGCCTCGAGACATGATCTCCTAGTTATCCCTAAAAGTGGGGGATAACATGGTGAATGATGTTATAACCTGGGTTTGGTTTGCAACTTTGCACGATACATCATCAACAGAAGAGACAGAATTTGAGTATTGGATTTGGAGTGGTTTATCCCTGCTTTATTGCTCTTATTTTGCCCTATTTTGAGCAGTATAGGGTGCCTCTTCCCAGTTGGCTTTAGCTCAGCCTCAGCCTTTAAATTTTGGCATTGTCTAGCTATTCTACGAAATGGCTTTTTTCGTCGGAATTCGACGATATAAATTTACACAAATCTTTATTTTTTGTTGTTCAAAATCCATTTCTGAACACAGAAATGGATTCAACGTGTTGAACAATTCCCAAGGCACTTGGATTATACAAAAATAATTATTCAAATCTATGAATCTAATAATTTCTCAACGTGTAGCCTACTGGGAAAAATCGTCATTTCGTAAAACGTGTAGCCTACGGCTTTAAATTTTATCCAAACTGTTATGGAGGTTGATCTTTAGTTTGTGACCAGATTGAATTCTTTCTTTTAGTACAGATCGACTGCTATTCTTCTGGACCATGTGATGGTCTTGCATACAGATGGGAAGATTTATTGAAGCATCTTTTGGGCAGTGTTTGAGTGTGACAAAAACTCAGAATAAAGACACATTTATTCTAGCTTAAAAGGCACCTCTATGTACTTCAGTCTATTTTCAATCTCATAACAGCTAACAGTTAGTGTGCCCTTTGTTGAGAGATTTAAGCTAGCAGTAAGGGCAAGTTTATTGAAGGCACTACACTTTATTCACTCACACAAATGGGGTGCATTAAGTCGGTACTTTTCAAATATGTTTCCCTTCTTTAAGATATTGAACACCAGCTGAGAAAGTGATTTTGTGGTGAGGAAGTGCATAGGGCTATTTCATTTCCTGCGTGCTTAGAGAGGCATAGTCAAGACCTAGATTGAGAACGCTTCAGGATATTGACATGGGTCAACTAGAAACCCTTTCACAAGGTCAAAGGCCCACCTTGAACGAAACCTCCACCTTATAAGGCAAATTAAAAGGGTTTTATGACATGATCGAGCTTATGTATGCTAGTAAAGAGAAGCGTTCCACTACCTGCAGAGTAGATTATCTATTTTAAGGAATGAACATACTAGAAAAGCTTTACTTGAGGAGTGCTAGAGTTAGGAGATTGACATGCAGCATCCAAGACATAGTTAATGCTTTCTTTATGCAATTTTGATCATGTTTGAGGAGAGCCCAGTTTTGAGGAGTCTTCTAATGAAGCTTTATCATATTTTATTGGGAAGAAGGGTCGTGCTTTCACCCAAAGAGGCATCCAAAGCACTTTTTATTAAGGATAGATGCATGTATTTGACTTTTTGGAGTAGAATTCGACCTCCTTAGAAGGAATTCAACTTGTTTTCATTATATATGAATGTAATGCAATGTATTAGAGGTGGGATGTCTGAGATTTTGAGAGCCAAGGAGCAACGTATGCCTGTACTTTTCCTAAATTGAACATAGAGACAATTTGCAGAGTTGTGAAGAGATTCTTGTGATTTGATCATTGGCATGAGTCTTTTTCTTCAATTGTATAATGTTTCTCTACTGTATATGATAGATTTTATGATCTCCATACTGTAATTGTCTTCATGCTCAACTTAAGAAGTGATTTACAGAACTCAATCTTATGCTCTGCATTGTTTTAAGTTGACCATTTTTGTTTACACCTTCAACTTGTAAATTGAACTCATATGCAATTTATGCTCAATTTACACTTTCCTTTGTTTTCCATCACCACTATACTACAACCAAATCATCAACATACCAATGCTAACTTCTATCTTGCCTTTTCCATAGTTGCATCCTTGTTTCTGGTTCATTAGGGTTTCATAAACACAATGACCTATTTGAAAAGATGACTCCATCTCTTTTCTCATCTCCAACAAATCAAATTATCCATTAGTGAGCTTAATACCTAGCCTAACATCTTCTTCATTCAGTCATTTAGTTGGCTGATCTAAATGAGAGAGCCCTCTCTAGGCTGGTAGGGCTAGCTACTCAATCCTAAAGATTGGTCTATGGTTACCTCTTTGGTTTCTTTTCTCAGCAGGAGTGCTAACAAATTCCATTGTAAATATGATTTTTCAATCCAAGTGTTTGATGAAATCCTCCAAAGAAGCATAGTGTTGTGAAAGGAAGCCATTGTTAGATAACCCCAAAATTGGCATGTCGGGGATGCCTTGAAACTTCTTGCCAAATGCAAAGAAAATGGATGGATCCTAGTTTGGTCATTGTTATAGTCAAATTTATACAACATATAAACATAATTCCCAACAAAAATTCAATGACTTTCTTAAATAATACTCTTCCTTGCATCTTGCTTCAAAATAAAAGTATCATTCCACAATGTTTACTAATGCATGCTCAACATCTTCTGAAGCTTAATATACTTGCATCCAACTGAGGGGTATTTCTATCTATATGTAATGTCCCCCACCTATTGATGAAAAGGTTTGGAAGACTTAGTGGTCTAGGTGTCCCCACTAGGCCATAGTCTCACACTGAGGGGAAGGGTCAACCAAACTAAGGTTATATTCTTAAGTTGACTTGATAAAAAGGTGAAAAAAGAGTTAAAAGATAACTCAATGAAGAAATAGAAGAGCTGGAGGTTGAGTTAGGGTTAACTCTAGGAGTTAATTTAACTCAATAGGAAAATAGAATAAAAAGTATAAAGAGAAGGCTAGGGCGCATCTCTTAGGTATTCTGGATTTTGGTAATTGCTTGTTATTGCTCTTGAGCATATAGTTTGAGGGTTTTGCTGTTACAAACCCTTGTGAACAACTCAATGGTGAAAGACCTACTCACCTTGTTCCAAGCTTGGTCTCGGGGATGAAATACTCCACCCACACCATTCTACACTCATCACAGATCCACCTATCGATTCAGGAGAGCAGCAGGGTCGTACTGTTTAGGGATTTCCAATAGGGGTGCACCATATCTTGAAGAAGAGTTCGATCCAGCCAATCAGGAGAGATTGGGGGTATTTCGACACTTGGGTTCTATTTGCAGGTCCTTGACCAGCATTTTGGAGGTTTTCTTGAAGAGATATCACCATCAGATCTTCAGTTACAGATTGGGATGGCCTTGAGGCAAGGAGGATGTCTTGTGATTCAATATTTCTCAGATCAGGGGAGTTCTACCTAGAATATGGACCTGAAACTTCTCCTAAGGGGTTATCATAGCCCGATCTATCATCCTAGAGAGTTTCAGAGTTTTTGGATGTGTCCTTCATTCAGAATGAATTATTGAGCTATTCAAGGCTTTAGGAGGGCATAGATTGTATTATGGTTTCAACCATTGGAGGAGGAGGATTGAGTATTTGAGCTTCAGACTTCCAGGAGGGGTTTCCTTGGTCCCGATCTACATTTTGGTGGAGTTTGGCATGTTTTGGGAATCTTCTTCAACTGGGCTGAAATATTGGTCCCTTATCATCCAGCAAGATGTACCAACAACCCAGGGGGGTTGGGAATTCACTTGTTGTTGGCACCTTGGGTCTTCACATTGTATTCAACCTTTGGAGGCTTATTTTGTATTGTCAGGAGCATTTTGTAGCAGCTCATATCATTTATCTATTGGATCCATCTGAGGACTATTCTAGATCTTCTCTATATTGTATCAGGTTCATTCTTTTACATAATAAAGGGACAAAACATCAATAGCCACCTGCACATCAAACAATCAATAAACACATCAGTGGTAGTTAGTGGTTTCAAGCAAAAAAATTGGCTTGGGATCATTACAGTGGTATCAAAGCTATGATCCTCTCGTCCTGTGAGGATTAGCGCATGCGGTACAGTGGTATATACATAGGCAGAAAGAAGAAAAAGGCAAGTGAAACAAAGGCCGAAATGGAGGGTTCAGGTGAGGAAGGTGAACCTCAGGGCTTGGCTTACTTGGAAAGAGAATTCAATAAATCCATAAACCAAACAGAAAGTAAATTTGTTAGGGTCCTAACCCGCACATAAGTAGAACAATATATTCGGATGTAATAAAGGTCAATATTAATAAGGCCTTTCAATAAAATAGAATAAGGCGGATGTAAGAAGACCTAATAGAAGCTTCCGCTTCTAGAAGGATATTCCTCTAGATGTTTCTTTTTAGTATAAATAGG
>JASDQU011379777.1:0-14779 GCA_032191745.1 Picea mariana | reverse complement strand
TAATGACATGATTAATCCACAATGGGGATTTAATCCAATAACAAAATAATAAGAATGCCCTTCGCAGTTACATTATTTCAACATATATTAGGTGTGCCAACCTGTGCAAGAAAGAAAAGACCCAAGTAGAGGGATATGTCCCAGGAGATGCAGGAAAGAAAATACCCAAGTAGAGGGATACGTCCCAGGAGATGCAGGAAAGAAAAGAAACCCTTCAAGAGTAAATGTGATAGTGAAATGTGTTGGCCTTACTTCATGGCTTATGGAATCATTTGGTCCATTTCTATGAGCGTCGTTGTGGAGGGAGTGCTTCTTGCTTGAGGTACCCTTTCCTTGGTACTTTTTGCATTCCAAACCCTTTCTCTTGCCTTTTGATACCCATTTATTACTTTGCAAGTCCCCTTTACAGGTTTCAATCCTTATTCTTTCATTTTTACCAGGATAAAGTCTTGTTATAGATGTGCATTCAATGCATCAAGACAAGGGGCGATTACAATTAGAGGGGGTAGAGCTCAAGCTAGCCTTTTGGCTTTTATAGTTGGCCATTATCATTTTTTTATACCAGTTGCATCAACCTCGGCATTCTATCCCTTCTTCTCATGAGAGAATGAACCATGACCCATTACCGAAGTTTAGTGCATTGTGACAAGCTCCAAGATGGTAAGTGTTAAGTATGGGGGGGGGGAATGGAACGTTACCCTTGTTAGAGCCCCCCAGTAATACCCATGTTCCCTGGGGGTGACAACACGAGACTAGAATACAAATGATGGCCACCAAGATGAAACAAGGCAATACACATAACTTCTTGTACTTATGATTCATTATCCAACTTCAACCAATGATCCTCATTCACATGCCTAATATATTAAGTACGACACTTCATATGAAACAAGGGCTAATGTGCCTCATGATGATGTTGGACCACCATCTCCCAAGGACAATGATGATTGGATGTGATGAACTTTACTAATCAAGAGTGAGAGAGGCATCTGAGAGGGGTTGCGAGGCTGCTATGAGTGGACATGTTAATCATCATTATCGTCAGGATCATTGTCTTTGTTATGGGCCATGAGACATGATCTCTTCTGCTTACCCCTAGGCATGGGGGGGGAGTAACATGTTGAATGGATAATTAAAGCCCTGGAGGGCCAAGAGGCCTAGAAGATTTTTCTAAGAAACTACATTGCTCAAGGTGGCCCCTATGGTAAGAGATGTTGGGTGGGCCAAGGATATGAAAGTCAAGGTGCTACAAGTGATTGGTGACTCTGATCTGGTGGCGATGCAAGTTAGGGAGAAATTTGCTACGAAGAATGATAAACTGAAGAAGTATAGACATTTTGTTTGGGATTCAGTTGAGTTGTTTGATGCATTTAGTATGGAAGTTGTAGCAAGAGAAAAGAATGTTCAAGGAGATGCATTAGCTTTGGCAACAACCAACCTTTAGCCATGTGAGAAATTAATCAGCACTAATCATAGGATGGAAGTGGTGGTCAGACCCTCTATTCCAAATAACTTTGAACACTGGCAAGTGTTCCATGATGATACTTAGATTGTCAAATTCCTTAATAATTTGTAGGAGTTCTCTCATAATAGAATTAATTGGGTAGGTGAAGACAATGAAGAACCTAAAATTAGACAATGGGTGAAAAATAAATATCCTACTAGCTAGGTGTCATTAGAGAAGATTTTCGATGGGCATAATATGTATAA
Organism: Picea mariana; assembly: GCA_032191745.1. Lineage (NCBI taxonomy): Eukaryota > Viridiplantae > Streptophyta > Pinopsida > Pinales > Pinaceae > Picea > Picea mariana. The sequence continues at coordinate 13,069 of JASDQU011379777.1, read as the reverse complement.
GAAGTCAAAAGAAGCTAATAAGCCAGAGGATGTAAGCAAAATCAATCTTGAATCAGATGTGAGTCCAAAGATCATAAATCTTGGAAAGGGTTGTTCTCCTTATGAGAGGAAGCAAATCAAAACCCTCATCTGTGACTATAAGGATGTCTTTGCTTGTACATACGATAATTTGAAAGCATATAAAGGAGATACTATTCAACACACCATCCCATTGAAGGAAGGAACAAAGCCCTTTCGACAAAAGCAAAGGCATATGAATCTAAAGTCGACACCAGTGATACAAAAGAGTTGCTAAAGATGTTGGAAGCCAAAATCATACCTCCTATAAGACACTCTACTTGGGTAGAAAACTTGGTTCCTATAAGAAAAAGAATGGTGAGATACAGATATGTGTGGATTTCAGGAACCTAAATCAGTTGTCATTGAAGGATAATTACCCCTTGCCCAACATGGAACATTTGTTGCAGAAAGTAATAGGATTTTGAATGATTTCAATGTTGGATGGATTTTTAGGTCACAATCAGATTAAAGTTAAAAAGGAGGATTAGTATAAGACAGCCTTTACTACACCTTGGGGAACATTTGAGTATCTTAGGATGCCTTTTGGTTTATTGAATGCTAGATCAACATGTCAGAGAGTGATAGATTTTTCATTTAAGGAAATTATAGATAAGATCATTGAGATCTATCAGGATGATCTAACAATGTTCTCAAAGGAAAGAAGTGCACATGTCCATCATCTTAAGCAGGTATTTGAAAGGTGCAGAAAATATGGGATATCCTTGAATCCCAAAAAGTCAATGTTTGAGGTAGACAAAGGAAGGTTACTGGGTCACATTGTTTCTATTGACCACCTATCCAACTAGGCGGTCAACTCCATGTGCCATGAAGAGATGCATCATCAGATGCTAATATGTCGAAGACAGTTTGGTTCTACCGGAAAATTTATGCCTCCAACACTTCTTTTTGTAAACGGAATTTTCGCACCCCTGCGTGGGTTAATAATGTAATAGGTCTGCATGGGTCATATTTAGGTCAGTTACCTTGGGATTTCTTCATTAGGGGAGTTCCTTTCATTGAGGGTTTTTTATCCTCAGGTTATTAATTGGGCTTTTCAGCCTTATTAATTTCCTTTGAGTTTTTCCCTCCCACCAGCAATAATTCCTCCAAAGTGGTGAAAGGCATTCTAATGGGGTTATCATTTGGTAGCTATTGTTTAGGAATGATGTAAACGACCATGTATGACATCTTAGAAAGTTTCGCGGAATTTCGTCAAGTCTAGATAGGTTTTTTTTAATTAATTAAATTAATTAAATTTTCCTAAGGTTGAAGGTTTAATTATTTAATTAATTAATTATTTTTGAGAAAATATTGTAAAAACTAGGTCTTTGGGCTTTTGCTAGGAGTATTTGTGCTCAAAAGAAATGGAATGAGACCCCCTACACCCGTGGACCAAGTTTCAGCTCAATCGGACAACTTTTGCTAGGTGTTTGTCCACCAGGAGTCTCAGTCAGTCAAAACAACAATTTTAATTGCTAAGTCATGACATAGGTAAAATGTCATTTTTGTAATTTATAAGCAAATGGATGAAAGTAATGATGGAAAAGGTGAGAGAAATTTTTCCTAACATTTCCTAACCTTTTCCAACCCTCACATCACCCCCTCACCTAGCCATTAAGCAAAAACGTCACTTTTCCTAGAGGGGTGTGCCTCCCTTCTAGAAAGTCTCCAAAAAGTGAAAAAATAATAAAAAAATTAATGGGAGACTTATTATATCCCTTGGTGTGCCTCCCTAGACCCTACAACTCATCATTTTACTTATCAAAACCTTGTCAACTCACTCCAACTCATTTCCACTTCATCCATCCATGCCAAAACCCTAAAAGTGACTTTTCTTTGATGTGTGACACTTGTANGGTAGCTTTGCCTTCCCAAGTATAAATAGAGCCTCCCCTCACTCATTTCTACACCATGTCTTGAGCTATTGTTATGCTACTTGATTTTCCCCTCATCTCTCTCTCTCTTGGTTCATTGTGCTTCCTTTCCATTTTACTCTTGAGAGTGTTGGAGCAACTTGTTGCTACAACACTCTCCTCTTGAGTAATAGAAAGACTTTGGAGGATTTTGAAGAAACAAAGAGTATTCTTGTTGCTTCTTGCTACTATTGAGGTGATCTTGTTCTATTTCTCTCTCTCATTCTTGCTTCAAGTTTATAGATCTAGAGTAGAAGTTTCAAGCAAAGTATTTTGTTTGAATAGATCTTGTGGTAGTATTATCATAGATCTAGTGAAGTGTTTAGTTGGGTATTTCAAAGTAGTTTGTTTTACCATCTAGATCTACTCACATTCTATCTATTTTTGTAGCTTCTCTCTCACATTTTGCAGGTTTACCTCTAGGGTTTTATTGGGCTAGCCTCAAAGAAGAGTCTACTCTTAAAACCTACCTAAAACTCCATTGTTTTTCAGATCTGGTTTCTTTTCTTATTCCTTCTACATTTCAGCTTGCTAACAATCATAGATAGGTCACAAAAATGCATTTTTACTTGAAATTTTTAGGAGAAAAATTTCTGCCCTAAAAACAGAAATTTTTCCTCACTTGTTGTGTGCAGCATTTCCAGCAAGCAATAGCTTGCTGGTTTTTGTAGGTTCTCATCGGGTCAAGGGGTTTTGCAGCCCACTTTTGGTCACACAACACTCCTAAAGGTCCCTCCTTTGGGTTGGTAAAAAATCTCACCCTTCTCCTTCATTTTTCTAACATTTTTGGTGAGTTCTTTGAAGCTTATTCTCTTATGTATAATTTCATTTGTTGTAAATAATATCTTGTGCCTACACCTTGGGAGAGAAATCCCCAAAATCGTAAGGCTATGGCATAGTTGTATTTTCAAGCATTTCTTCATTCATTTGCCCCACTTGTCACTAGGGCAAGGATATGTGGCTAGTTGTGTTAATCTTAGTTAGTTTGTTTCTCTTTTACAACCCTCTTTGGCACAATAAAGGTAGGTTTGCCTCCACCTTGTGCCATTGTAAGTGGTTTGTCCCTTTGCCTTTCATTTCAAGTTAGCTAGATTAGTCATGTGTTGATGGTTTACTCATGCTTAAGTGATTAAAATATTCTAAAAGTAGATCTCATACACACACTAATCTTAGCTTAAGCCTTCAAGACATAATCTTGTTTACATGCTTTAGATCTCCTAAGTTTCATAACATATTTTCTCACATGGTTTAATGCATTGGTAATGGTTTAACAAGTAATCCTTTTTGCAATCAACTCTTTTTAAGGCCATTTGCCATCATCTATTTTTGAAGCATATGTGAAGCATGCATGTGGTGTAGGGACACACTTTAATTTCAGCAAACACTTTCATCTCTTAGCACTTTACTTTCATGCAATAACATTCATGGTTAAGTGGTGATAAACTAAAGCACTTTCTCTTTTCTTTGGCAAGCTGTTCTTTCCTTCCTTTTCATTCATTTATCTCAAGTTTCTTCTTGTTTTAAGGCTTTAATCATATGGTATAAGGATAACCTTTCAATTCAACTATTATCTCAAGTTTCTTACATTGTTTAAATGTTATAATTTCTTGGTTTAAGAACATTTTTTTAGTTGATTGAAGTTTCGGTTTTGGCCCTTTTTCACTAATTTTGGGCAAGTAAAAGTCATTAAAACATTCTTAAACACACATAAAAACTTAGTCCTAAGGCATAATAATATATTAGACTTAATAGGACACCTAAATTCACCATCTTCGCCATCTAAAACAAGGTTTGAAGAAGGCAACGGAAGGTGCTAGGCCGGGGACAGTCTCACGGCACGCGGCATCCTTTTCAGGAGTACTCGGGTTTTTAGGGTTGACCTGTGAAGCTAGGGTAGGCCTCGTTGCCTCACTTCTTGAGCATCCAGTAGCCATTTGGTAATTGGGGGAGGAGGATTTTGGTTCAACACCTAGTTAGAGGGTGAGAATTTAAAATCTTTAAAATCTTTAAGCAACGCTTAATCCACTTAGTGTTTTAGGCAATCACTCTCTTGGGTATATCTTATGGTTGTTTAAAACTTTAATTGCAAGCACACATCTTGTCTTTAATTTCACATGCAATTTTACTTCTTGGTGGATTAATTAACTAAGTGTCATCTTGAGTATTGTTGAGCATTTGTTCTTTCAAGTATTTCTTTTCATGCTCTTTATGGTGTGATCCCTCAAGAGATAGCGCATCCCATTTGGAGGCATCATCTTGTTGGATCTTGAGTGTTGTGGATGTCATTGAAAAGCAGTCCAATAGAATAAGTGCTATTGGGGCATGCTTGGCTTGATGTGGATGATCTTTATGTTTTAAATATCTTTGAGTACCTACACATTTAAGCACTTGGTTATTTTGTTCCCTTTGTATCTTGTATAACGTGTATCTCTTGTTCATAATTGTTGTACTATTCTTTCATTCATTGTTGTAAGTACTTGTATCTAATCTTGTTGTGAGATAATTGTACCTTTGTAATCTTTGTAATCTTTTGTAATCAAACACCCTTAAACTTTAGTTGACCCCTTTGCCCAATCTATAGGCACTAGTCTTAGTTGACTTAGGGAAGGGCTTGCTTAACATAATAAATCTTGCATCTTGCATTTGTTGCCTTTGCATCATAGGTTAGTCTCCCCCCAACCTTGTAACTAATTAAAACCAACTCCTAGAACTTCAAGTTAAATCATATCTAGTAACTAGAGTCTACCCCCCTTGGCTTCCCTAGGAGTAAGCCTAGACGGAAGAGGTTCAAGCCAAAGTGACAGTGTAGGCTTTGAACCTAGGCATTGTGCCTCCAAGGACACACTAAGTGAGCAGGACTTAGCTCACGTTTGCAAGTGTGTATTAGGACGGCAACAGTTTCTAAGGAAGAAATTAAAATTGATCCAGAAAGGATTCGTCATATCCAACAAGTGCCTTTGCCTACAAGCAAATAGTCCATTTAGTCATTCTTTGGAATAATTAACTTTATTAGAACGTTTGTGACAAACTTTGCAGAAATTGTTAAGCCCCTTTCAGAAATTCTTAAGAAGGATAGTTTTTTTTGTTGGAATGAGGAAAGAAAGAGATATTGCCATCAAATTAAAGAGGCTATTTCAACATCCCCTATGTTCGTAAGTGCTAATTACTCTTAAGGAATTTCAAATTTTCTCCTTTGCTTGAAAAACATGATTGTTGAGGTATTATTGCAGAAAAATGAGCTAAACTTTGAGCAACCCATAGAATTCATGAGTAAGAGTTTAAGAGAAGTTGAATTAAACTATAGCATCATGGAAAAGCAATTTCCAAGGATATGTGGGGTATTCTTGAATAATTGCCTATGTTCTTCATGTAATAGTGAAATATATATTATCACGGCAGAAATGTTTGGGAAAAAGGGGAAAATGGATATCATAGGTACAGGGGTATGAATTGGAAATAAATCCAACTAAGCTAGTGAAGGGTCAACACCTCACTAAAATGCTAGTAGAAGGAAATGAAAAGGCCTTGAATATGGAAAATGAAAAGGGTGCAAAGTTGGCTCTAGCATTTATTGATGATCTCCAAAGTCGTGAGTGGCATAAGGATATTGTGTTTTACTTGAGAAATTTGTCATGTCCCGAGTATCTGGTTGATCACAGCAAGAGAGCTTTGAGATTAAGGGCTGCCAAGTATCATTTGATTTATGAAGTATTAGGCTGGAGGAATCTAGAAGGATTGGTTCTCAAGTGTGTTGATGAAATTGAAGCAAAGAGGCTCATGGAAGAGTTTGACAATGGATTTTGTGGCGGGCACTATGCAACAAGAACAACTGCTCGTAAGACTTTAAGAGGGAGGATATTATTAGCCCAGTATTTTCATTGATTCTCATTGCTTTGCGAGAGCATGTCATCCATGTCAACTCTTCACTAGAAAGAAGAAATTGGCAGCATTACCATTAAAGTCCGTGGTAGTAGAGGCACCATGTCAACAATGGGATCTTCATTTTGTTGGAGAATTCAAGGGAAACTCCAACAATGGTTTTAAACGGATAATCACTACTGCAAACTATTTCACAAGGTGGGTTGAATCATTGTCCACAAATAAAGAAATCAATAAGGTGGTGATGGAATTTTTAGAAGATAAGATATTCACAAGATTTGGAATTCCAGCAAAAATAATGACAAAATATGCTAAGGTGTTCAGCTCCAGAGAATTGCAGACATTTTGTTTCAACCATGGCATTGTCTTATCTCATTCATCAAACTATTACCCACAAGGAAATGGACTAGCAAAGTCCAATAACAAGAATATAATGGTCATAATCAAGAAAATTGTGGGTGATAATAAGAGGAGTTGGGATAGCAAATTGAAGTATACCTTGTGGGCCGATCATATCACAAATAAGGAAGAAACAATTAAAATCCCATTTGAATTGGTGTATGTAATGAGTGTCACCTTTCCTATTCATCTCAAGATTCCAATATATCAGTTGTTGCAGTGCTTCACATCAAACTAGGAAGCAGTTCAGGTGAGAATAGATTAGTTAGTAGAGCTTGAGGAGAACTGCAAACATGTTTGTGCTTGAAGAGAACTCTATAGTATCCCAAATGGCATTTATGTATCTTCTCAACCTCTCACTTTTGCATGCATATTTATTTTTGACTGGAAGAATTACTACGTCTGAATCACCTTTGACATTTAGAATCTTGATACCCGTATCCTTAGCAATTTCTAAACCAAGCAAAACGTGCCTCATATTCGGCCATATTGTTTGTTGCATCAAACTCAAGTTTGAATGCAAAGTCATAAGTTTTTCCAGTTGGAGACTTTAAGACAATCCCTGCCCTTTTGCATGATCTTGAGTGGGCTCCATCAAAGTTCATTTTCCAAGATTTATTACTTACTTTTTCATCTTTGAATCTTTCTTCAGCTGGTGCTAGGAAGTTAGAACATATAGAAAAGTTACCCATGTCAGACATTTGGCATAAGAACTCATTGAATGGCTCTTTAGGATCTTCAATATGATACTTTCTTGTTGTTTCTCTAAAGAGCCTGAAATTCTCAGTTGATGGAGGAGGGTATGGAATAGTTGCAAAAGTTAAATCCATATTTAGGCAGCCCCCCATGTGAGCTCCCCATTTTCTAGAGAGAAGCATCCCCCAAGCATCCGGCACATCAATTTTGAATGCAAAATCTGGGCAGAAAGCTAGCTTGACTGGCAAATCAATGATAATCCCATGAGTTTCAATTTCCCTGGAATCGATGGCACACACATTGTGATAAGGCCTTGTAACTTTAAGGCCCAATCTTTGCATAATTCCTTTAGTGATGATATTGGATGAAGCAACAGAATCATACATGCAATTATGTAACCACTGATCATTTATTTCTAAGGACACAAAGAAGGGAGGATTTTCTTGTTTGGTTCTATCTCTCCTAGTCAAAACCACTGGAGGATCTTCATGATGTTCCTTTACTTTTTCTTGATTTTTTACAACCTCTTTATTATTTGGAACATTTATTGCTTGCAGAAGTTTTTCTTTCTATGAAGGTATCTTCAAAAGATCTCACACTGGAACCAAAACTTTTGCATTTGAAATCCAATTACCTAAATCAACAGTTAGATCGGTAATTGGAGTAGTTGGAGGAGTAGTTACCTTGGGAAAGTTAGCTTGAGACTTGTTTGTTCCATCTTAAACTTTCCTTTGGTAGACTATTCCTTTATGCCTGGCCATTTCCAAAATCTGCTCATTTGTGGGCTTATGTCCATATAGCTTAGTAACATTGTCAAACTCTTCAACCACTTCATTAGCTTGCTCACTTCTTTCTTGCATTTGAACCCAATAATCCATTGATAAGGGGTGAGCTTCACCAAAGTTGTTTATGTGATTAGAGTTTCTTGATTGCCCCATAAAATTATTTGTTGAAGGAGGGCCTTGTTCATTTATTTGACAAAATACTGGGCAAGTAGACTCTTCATGAAAATCTTCACAAGCTCTACAAAAGGGTGGTATTTCTTCATTTACCACATTATTGGATTCCAACTGATTAGGAGGCCTCTGATCTTGAGGAGGACCTTTCTTCTACCACCTATCATTATTAGGTCTAGGTTAAAATTTATTATTCTGGGACTGAGACCTTTCCATAGTTATCAGCCTATTTTGCAAAGCACTAAGCTGAGTAGCATGAGTTGCCTCCATTCTTTTTACCATTTCAGTAACGACCTTTAAAGGGTCAAAATTAGGATTGTTGACCACCTATTTCAACTAGGGGGTCAAGTCCATGTACCATGAAGATATGCACCAGATGGTGCTACCAAGTTAAAGACTTACTGGTTCTACAAAGAAGTTTTGGCCTTCAGTACGTATTTTTGTAATTGGAATTTCCGCTCCCCTACGTGGGATAATAATGTAATGGGTCTACATGGATCATAGTTTAGGTCGGTTGCCTAGGACTTTATCATTAGAGGAGTTCCTTTCATCGAGTGTTTTTTCTTCCTCAGGTTATTAATTTGGCCTAACCAGCCTTATTAATTTCCCTTGAGTTTTTCACTCCCACATTAATTCTCCAAAGTGGTGAAAGGCGTTCTAATGGTCGAGCCCTATGGTAGCTAGTGTCTAGGAATATTGTAAATGACCATGCTAGACATCTTCTAGAGTCATGCGGAATTCCGTCGAGTCTAAGGTATTTTTTTTAATTTTTTAAAATTACCTAATTAATGGTAATTTTAATTATTTTTTGATAAAAATTGTAAAAATTGGATCCTTGGGATTTTGATAGGGGTATTTGTGCTCAAAAGAAATGAAATGAGACCCCCTACACCCTTGGACCAAGTTTCATCTCAATTGGACAATTTTTGCTAGGTGTTTGTCCATGAGGAGTCTAAGTCAGTCTAAGACAACAATTTAATTGCTGGAATTGACAAAGTCAAAATTGTAAAATTTTTGTAACATGAGCAAATTAATTAGAAAAAAAGTGGAAGAACTTACCCAAACCTTTTCCTAACCTATCCTAACCCTTTCCCAACCTTTACATCACCCCCTCGCCTAGCCATTAATGCAAAACGTCATTTCCCCTTGAGAAGTTGCGCCCCCCTTCTAGAAGAATCTCTAGAAAATCAAAAAATAAATAAAGTGGGGCCTCTTCTCTCCCTTGGTGCGCCTCCCTAGTCCCTCCAACTCATCATTTGACTTTTCAAACCCTTGCCAACTCATTCCAACTCATCTACCAAAACCCTAGGTGACTAAAACCCTAGGAAGTGCGCCCCCCCCCCCTTCTTGAGATGCTTAATATTGCTATGAGATTGACACTTGGAGAGCATCCAAGAGGGGTAACTCTGGGCTCCCAAGTATAAATAAAAGCCTCCCCTCCCTCATTTCTACATGATCTATTCTCTTGCAAGGTTACTATACCCAAATTTATCTTCTCTTCTCCATTCTCTCACACTCTTCTCTCTCATTCTTCTTGCTCTCTCTTTCTTCTCTCAAGCTTGGGCAAGTATCTGTCCTAGCTTGCTTTCTAATAAAGAAATCTTTGGAGGAAATATTGGCATTGGGAGTCTTCTTGGTGTCTTGGATCTACATTGGAGGTAACTTGTATTTGGTTTTGTTGAATTTTTCTTATAGATTTAGTGTAGGGTGTCCAAGCAAAGTATTTTGTTTGGATAGATCTATTGTAGTATTTCCATAGATCTTATGTGTAGTGGTTTCCTAGTTTTAGCAAAGTATTTTGTTAATATCATTGGATCTACTCACCCCCTTTGCTTATCTTGTAGCTTAGTCTCTCATATTTACATGTTACTAAGGGTTTAGAAAGAGTAATTTCAGATCTGGAAATTATCTTTTTACCCACTTATTTTCCTCTTAAAAATTTATGTTCTTATCTATTTTTTTCCTCTAACACTTTGGGTACATTTTCTGCTCTTGAATAGCTCTCTTTCAACATATTATTCGCTGTCCTAAAGATTAAAAATTTATAGTATTCACTAACTGAAATTTTTTGAAGAATTTTGGTGTTTTTGTAGCATTTCCAGCAAGCATTAGTTTGTTGATTTTCTGCAGGTTTTCACCAAAAACGTGGGGAAACATTCCATTTGGGGCCATATAAAGTCAAGTAAACTCCTCCCTAGTTTAATCACTTAATCTCTTTCAAGCTTAAGTTTAAGCACTTAACTCAACTTAACTCAACATAATCAATAAGGCTCAATTTACCTTAATAATTTGTAAGACTTCAACTTATTTAGTTAATTAGATCACCTTTAACTGTCTCAACTTTGCCACCAAAAAAGGAACCTAAGGAAGAAGCAGGGGATGCTAGATCAGGGATGGTCTCACGGCACTAGGTGTCCCCCTTGTGGAGTACTTTTGTTCCCGGATTGACCAATGGAGCTAGGGTGTGGCCTTGTTTGCCTCACTTCTTGAGCACCCAGCAGTCTTTTTGGTATAAGCGGGGAGAGTTCTAGGGAAGTCACATAGTTTTAGGATTCACACTTTAACTTAATAAACTCAAGCAGTCCTAAAATTTAATCCACATCAATTTGGTATAATTTCTTAATCTTTGATGGTTTATGCTCTATAATTTTGCAATCATTTCACTTAAGTTACTTTACATGTGAATTTATTGAGCATTGTGGATAATTAACTAGTAGTTGCGCATCTTTTGCCCATGGAGACTCTTTAATTGGATCTTGTTTTTCATCTTTAATCACCCCTTGAAGTTGCACATCTTGTGGAGGCACTTCTTGTTGGGTTTGTAGTTGTGTTGATGCCATTGAAACCACCCCTTGAAGTTGCGCATCTTGTGGAGGCACTTCATTGTTTGGGTGTGTTGGCTTGTTGTGTTGTGGTGATCATCTCTTGAATGCTCTTTCCTTTCCCTGCACAAATCAAGTCAAGTTAGTTTTGTTAATGCTTGCTTTCCTTTCTTGTTCATAGTTGTACGTTGTTGTATCTTTAGTATTCTTTATATTCTTTTGTATAAATAGTTGTATCATTTATTTATTCAATTGTTGTGTAAAGTAATTCTTTTGTATCTAATTGTAATCCTTTGTAAAGTTTAATCTCTTTGTAACTTTAGTTGAACCCATTACCCAACCTTAGGCACTAGTCTTAGTTGACTTAGGGAAAGGCTTGACTTTGCATTGAAAATCTTGCATTTGCATTGTTGACTCTCATATAGGCTAGATCCCCCTAGACCTTTAACCAATTAAAATTAACTCCTAGACATAATCTTTTAACTCACATAGTAACTAGGGTCTACTCCCCCTTGGATTCCCTAGGAGTAAGCCTAGACGGAAGAAGTTCAAGTTGAGGTGATAGTGGGCTTGAACTTAGACATTGTGTCTCCGAGGACACACTAAGTGGATTGAGACTTAGTCCATGTTTGCAAGTGTGCATAAGGACGGAAACAAGGATCTTTATTGTCGGGAGCTGCAGCTTTCTCTTTAGACTCTGTCTGCCTAGAAGAACTACCCTGTGTGAAACCTGAAAGATTTGATTTTCCTTAAGCTTGCATATTTTTGTCAATCTTTATTGTTATATCCTGAACTGCTTTGAGGTTGGCGGGTTCCTTATCTCTTAGTTGATACCTCATTTCCCCACCAAAAGCCTCAATATAATAGATCAAGATGACATTATCCGGAGGCTTGATATCTATATGCTTGAAACTAACTCATTGAATTTTTTGTTAAATTCGTCCATAGTCTCGTTTTCATTCTTCCTTATTATGTTGAGGGTTGCCAACAGGTGACGGTGATCTCTCTTCTCCCCCCATTTCTCAGTGAAGGCATCTAAAAGATCTTTCAATGTCTTGAACTTGTTGTTTAGCATGTCTTCGTACCAATCTGAAGCATCATTTTCTAAGGAAAGGACAAAGAGTTTCATTTTTACATCTTCATGGTCATGTGCAACACACCACTTATTAATACATCTCATAAAGGATTTAACATGCTTTTTGGCAGAAATAGCATTATTGCCTTGAAAGCTAGGTAATTTTTCTATTGCCTTTTCTGGGATTGCATGAGGATAATTATTTATTGCAGAAAAATCACAAGGATCAAAATTGTCATTTCCGAAATAAAACTATTACCAACAAAAAGAAAGTGGATATCAGAAATGGACTCAAATCCTAAATGGCTAAGGATTCTACGAGAAGATGCTTTGGCTAACCTCCTTCTATAAACCTGTTCAGGTTTAGGAATGAAGTCAACTAAGCCTTTTGAATGCCTCTGAGTGACCCTTTAGTTTATACAAGCCATTTTCTTCACTTCCAATGATGATTGCTTCATTTAAGGTTTCTCCTTTAGCCCACATAAGAACTTCTCCATCTATAAAGGCAACTCTAAAGCCTTTCTTTTCTAAAGCTGAAATGGAGAGTAGGTTCTTAGTCAAACCTGGTACATATAGTACATCCTTCATCTTCAATGAATTCCCTGAATTCAGTTTGTAGTTTGATTCTTCCACTCCCTTGATGGGATATTGGTAATCATCTCCAAGTGTCACTTTCTGAGAAAACTTCTTTTCTGAAATACAAGAGAGGATGTCTCTTTGTCCCGTCATGTGCTTGGATGCGCCACTATCAATGAGCCAAGTGTGCCTCTTATGTTTTCTCTTGTATTCTTCTCGTCTGGCTGGACAGAATTTCGCAATGTGTCCCATCTTATCACAATGGTAGCATTGTACAGATGAGTAAGCTCTTTCCTTTCGTTGTCCTTTCTTCTGAAATCTCCTTGGATGAGATTCTTTATTATTGAATTTGTTTGGTGGTTGAGGCTCTTTATGAGTCTCCTTTTGGAAGTAGGGTATCTTCCTTCCTCTTTTGGTGTGAGTAGCTAGGGCTTGATCATCATCTCTTGCCAATAGCGCTTCACGGTTAGCTACTCTTGTTTATTCTTTGGATGCATTCTTCCCATAGACTATCAAACTTCAGTTTCTCCGTTCTGGCACATATCGTTTGGATGAATGCATCCCAAGGTCTTGTGAGACCATTTAGGGCCATCATTATGAGTTTGTCTTCGTCTATGGTATCTCCAATCGCTTCTAACTGTTCTTTGAATTCTGAGATTCTGGAGAAATATTCCTGAATTGTTTCTCCTTTCT
>JASDQU011379775.1:0-23784 GCA_032191745.1 Picea mariana | reverse complement strand
CGCGTGGAAGAGTGTACATACTTCTGGGGTGTAAATACTTCATGGGGTATAGACACGGCTGAAAGCAAAGAACCTCTGCATCAGGAAGATAATCAGGCTCCACAACCAACAGCCATCTCTTTTAGAGATCTGTTTTTCCGCTCAATAACTCTGATTTGTTGCGTAGTATAGGTAACTATGTGCTGCAACTGAATCCTTGCCTCATGACAAAGATTATGGATCTCATGATTAATATACTCTCCACCGTTATCGGTTTGGAGGACTTTGATTTTCTTTCCTAGCTATGTCTCAACTAGGGATTTGAAATCTTTGAGGTGTTGAAAGACCTTTGATTTTTTCTTGAGAAAGTAAATCCATGTGAAATGTGAGAAATCATCAACAAAATAAGAACATACCTCACTTTTTTTATTTATGGATGCAGAAAAGGACGTGTTGGCCCTTCACCAAGTTTTGGGGAAACTTTGGTTAGTTTTGGCCCACTTTTGGACTTGGACACATTGGTCGAAGAAGGAGCACCCAGGCAGAGCTGAGATCTCAGATCTCACCTATTTGTTTGAGCTATGTGGACCCAATAAGAGGTCCTCTAGGGTTTTGTTACGGGTTTTTGGGTTTTTGACCCATGGGTTCTCCCCATGTTTAGGCCTTATTGTAAGGGTTTGTAAAGAATAAATAAAGGGGAATGTATTGTAGAAATAGGGAAGTGAACGTAGTTCTGTGTGGAACAGTAGCTCTATGCGCAGATTGCATGTGGTTGAGGCTTTGTGCTCGACTGTGATTTTGTAGAAGGTGTTAACTGTTGTGATAGAGATCATGGCTCTGTACACATGACCTATTTTTGAAAGGAAAATGAGGACCTAGGGCTTAGTGTGGAGATATCATGTCTTGTGCGAAGCTTGACTCTATGGCTTAGTGCACAAGAATGACTGGATGTAAGAACTTGGTGAATAATAAAGAGGTGAAGCGGTTTGTGGACATAGCCCCACCCTGGGGTGAACCACGTATATCTGGTGTCTCATGGTTTGCTTTGTGCAGTGTTATCTCTGTTATGTTTTTTCTTAGTGCTTATATTATGATGTGTAATGAATATATATGTTGTTGCTTAAATAATTTTCTTATGTTAAAGAGTAAATGAATGCTATATCTAACTTGTGGTGCTAAGTGCTAAGTGATAAGTGCTCAGGGTATATAATCATTTGTTTTCACTGCACCAATCTATCTTTGATTATGCTTTGCGGTGTTAATGGGGTTAATAAACTAATGCATTCCACTTCTTAAGCATTAATAGAATATTTTGTGAAGTGATATTATCATAGATCTGTGTCCCAGCCTAGTTACAGACACCTACGTCCTATAACCCCCCCTACTTCTACCTCAGGTGATATTTCACCTGCTTTGTAGGTCTTTCCGAAAGGGTCGGTAGTTGGGGTTTTGTTGGTGGATTGTTAAGCATTGAACCCTGGGTTTGGCCTTGTGCCAATAGGACCCATGAAGTCACTATGGATCAGATATAAAGGAGAGGAAGCTTTTTGAGTCTTTCCTTTGTAGAATTTCTGTTGAGGGTGTTTTCCAAGAACACATCCCTCGCACATTCCTTTGGAGAAATGGATGTATCATAGACTGTCAACCAATATTTTCTTTCTAAGTTGTTGCCTATATCTGAAATGAAAATGCCAGAACATTTTGTGCCATATCCTACTTGTTAGCACTCCAAGAAACTCTTTGAGGTTGTAGGTCAAAGATTCTTGGTAACTTTGAAGAAAACTTGTTTTTGTGTTTATTTATGTGTGGATCAATGGGATAACTCAATTACAGTATGGCACTTAGACTGAAAATCAAATAAACCTCTCTCAAGGATTGATGATCAGATGATAGCTTTAAATGGGTGAGAAAACAATGTTTATAAACCGAATACAAAGTGTAGGGTTTAATAAAAAATGATAAGTAAATTAATATCAAGTTATGAGCTAACCAATGAGATAACCATCATTATGTAGCTAAAAAAACTTAATAGAAAGTACAGAAGGAAAATGAGAATCTGACATCAATAGAGAGAGAAAACTGTGATTTGTATTATCATAGTAAAAGTCTGTTTACAACATAATATAGTCCTCTATCCAAAATCGAACCCCCTTTTCCTATTACATATATGATATTAAATAATCTTTACAAATTGTTTTCAAGATCCTCAAAAGATGGATCTGATAACTTCTTTTCTTATCTCAAATTCGAAATTGTGAGGTGGCTAGAAAAGATAGAAATTTATGGGAAAATGTTGCTCCAAGATTCACCTATATCCTCCAAATAAAAAAATATCTTGGAACATTGAGAGAGATTATTGAATATCCGCCCGTTCTTATGAAGAACCTCCTTCAATTTCTAAAAATAGTATTCCAAATCATCAAAATATGTCCTTAAAGACAGTGACTAAAACAGGAAAAATAGAGTATTTAATTACTGGAAATATGGTGCTCAAAGATTGACCTATATTTCCCAAATCACAATAGATACTGGAAAAATGAGAAAAGTTGTTGAAGATCCACCCTTAATTATGAAAAACCTACTTTATTTTCTAAAAATACTCTTCTATATGATCATAATCTGTCTCCCAAGAAGGTGACTAAAACAGGAAAATCCAGATTTCCAAATCTAGTCATATTCCTACATTTTAGGATTTGATCTCTAGAATATTTCTATTGATCAAATGAAGTGAAATCTACACTCATGGATGAGATTTGATAATATATATGATTATTCATCATCATATTCTCCTTAATAAAATCAACCAAGTCGAATTTGACCTTTTGACCAAAATAATACATTTTGGAAAATTTCTGAAAATGATGCCTCATCTTGTGGGGAACTTTTGACTACCTTCCCGAGATCTAAATGAAGATATGAAAGTACCATTGGAAATATTAGGATGTATAGTTTTCAATAAACTATTTGAGTGTGTAAAAGAGACTCTCCACAACTCAAAAAATTGATTTTTCCCAAGGCAGTTTATCAGCTGAAAAACCTGCACTTTCACCAGCTCACTACACTGTGAAAATAGTCATTTAGCTGGTGAAAAGGGAGACTTTCACCGACTTACTACACTGTGAAAAAGTCATTTAGCTGGTGAAACATAAAATTTTCTTCTTGGTGTATTTTGAGATGCCACATCATTTTTTCATTGGGTAATAAGATTTAAAGCCAATCTTATATACTTTAAAACTTAAAGATTTATAAATAAATATTTACCTTATTATCATCTTATGATATGATATCAAAACAAATTTCAGAATGAATTATTTGATCGCTAACATCTGGCTCCAACTGGGATGGAGACCTCCCTGCAAAGTTTCCAAGAACCTGGTAGACCTTGTGCCTTTAGTATTGGGCATGGAGTCATTTAGCCTTTACAATTTATCATCTAAAAACTTGTAGCAAACTTGTAACCTACCTGTAACCTGCTTGTTTATTCATTAAATCAATCAATTGAAAATAATCAAGTTTCTTGTTTCCCTCAGAGATCTCAATGCTAAATACAGACTGCTTAATCTCTGTCTGAGAAGAAAGCATGATGAACTACCGATCTGGACTTTTCATCTCATCATCTTTCTCTCTGTATCTGCTACAATCTTCCTTTGTTTGCAAATCAGAAAACTGAGGGTTGATCTTAGTATTTGCTACAAATTCTAATCTGGAATTTTGATCTTCATTGTTGTCTAATTCCTTTCGCAGAGGTGGTCCTCCTCGCTTTCTTCCCTTCATGCAATAATCACAAGTTGATCTGTACATGGCTGAGACAGATAAATTTCTAAATGAGGAAAGTGTTGGTGCTGGTGAAAACATTCCTGTATAATCAATTGATAGATGAAACCCCATAAATAAAAATTTTAAACACCATGAACTGGAAAAAGAAATGATGGCTTTGGTTTGATGCCGATAGAGATATAGTACTTTATTATCTGGATGTAATGATGATCAAGCATTCATCACTTCTTTAACCTTTCCTCAGTCTACCACATGAAATACATGATCAAATCTATCATGATATTCCACTAAGACGTGGTGAAAAGGTGTAACCGCTCCTTTGCCTCCATTAAATTTGCCATCATTATCACATGACGTGTGTACAACATGCCCCTTTCGGGTTTCTAAAGACACTGGAGAAAAAACCCATATCAACACTTTCACCAGCTCACTTGTTGTTGAGAGTTCCATTTAGCCGTTGAAACCTTGAACTTTCATCAGCTAACTTCAGCTTCAAAACAGATGTTAGCCGTTGAAACAATTTTCTTCGAATTTTTTGAAAAGACCTTTGACAATCAATATTATTGAGAAATAACAATAGGAAATAACAAATTATAACCTATACTTTGACATTTGAATTTCTAAAAAATGTATGGAACCCTATTTATGACCATGCCATCACCAGAAAATGAGACAAATTGACTTCTTCATATTTGGAGATAACATATGGCTTTTTTCACCTAATCCTTTGCTAAACTGAAAACTGTATGTAGTTTGTTGTAGCCTACCTGCTTATTTCAGAAATCAACAACTGAACTAGAAGGATCTACTTGCTCGGATGAGGAGCTTATTTTCTTCTGCCTACTCCTACACTAACCAGTAGAGGCAATTTGATCAAGTAAAACTGAATTTCCAATGCAGCGATATCAGAAACTGATTTACTAATATCATACTTGATCCTGACCCAAACAATATAGGAAACCATAGCATGCAAAAATATAATTTGAACAAATGACATAGTCCACTTTCATCTGAAAAAAGTATTTGGACATTTATGCTGCTTATAGAATCCAAATAGTCAACAATGGGGTCATCAAAGTCACAATGGAATACCTCTCCTTTCTACTGTTCCAACTGAAAAATGAAATTTTGTTGGTTGTTGCCTTCACTGATCTCTTGATCATGATGAGAAATATTTTCTGTTGTAACAAAGTCTTCAGAAATCTCAAAATTTTCTTCCTTATCATCTTGTTGTTTCAACTGAGAACTGAAAAGCTGTTGGCGTTGCTGGAGCTGTTGGCTTCTCTCACTGATCTTAATGTTGAATGTAGACTGCTCAACCTATGTCGGAGAAACATATAGGAGGGACTGTTGATCTAGACCCTTATGCTCATCATCTTTCTCTTCATGTCTGCTACAATTCCCTTTTGTCTGCAAAACTGAAAGCTGAGGTATGCCCTTAGTATTTGCTACAGATCTGAAATTGTCTCCTACTAATATGTCAATCTGCTCAACATCTTCAAAGTTTTCAGAAGGAAAATTCTGATCTTCATGACAACCTAAGATAGTAGATGCATTTGGTACAATGTCAAAGGCATCACTAAGGTTATCATAGTGTGGATTACTAATCTCTTGATCATAATGAAGAGTATCCTCTACAACAACATACTCTTCATGAGTGTCTAATTATTTATTCAAAAGATTGAATTCATGACAACACTCAGGATAAAGAAATTCATTTGAAAATTGATCTTTACAAAACACATGAAAAGTAGTATGAAAATCTACCAAAGAGCTGACACTTGAACTTGGAAGACACTGACACCAGTCAAGAGCAATCCCCTCTAATGAATGCCTGAAAAACTTAATTTGAACATCCTCATGTACAATTTCAAGATGATGATTCATGAATAAAGTCATGAAAATTCAACAAGTGTTCAGTAGGAACTTCCCATTCTTCTCCTCGAAATATGGGAAGGCTACGTTCCCATTCATCTCTACTAGGCACTAGATGACAGTAACAAAAAATACTTGAAAAATTGCAAAAAACATACCTCTTGTTCATTTCATACCAGTGGAGTCACCATCATATTTCTGAACAATAGAGTCGCCACTAAATCTTCCTTCATGGAGTTTCCAGATAGATGATTACAGCCGATTCATGTCCAGACTTTGTCTATCATCAAAACTGGATCTTGTCGTGTCCCAAGGAAGCTGAGCTTCAATCTCCTCTCCCCGACAATGGCGCCAATCTGTTAACACTCCAAGAAACTCTTTAAGGTTGTAGGTCAAAGATGCTTGGTAACTTTGAAGAAAATTTTTTTTTGTGTTTATGTATGTGTGGATCAATGGGATAACTCAATTACAGTATGGCACTCAGACAGTAAAAATGAAAATCAAATAAACCAACACTCTCAAGGATTGATGATCAGATGATAGCTTTAAATGGGTGAGAAAACAATGTTTATAAACCAAATACAAAGTGTAGGGTTTAATAAACAATGATAAGTAACTTAATATCAAGTTATGAGCTAACCAATGAGATAACCATCATTATGTAGCTAAAACAACTTAATAGAAAGTTCAGAAGGAAAATGAGAATTTGACATCAATAGAGAGAGAAAACTGTGATTTGTATTATCATAGTAAAAGTTTGTTTACAACATAATATAGTCCTCTATACAAAATAAAAACCCCTTTGCCTCTTACATCTATGAGCTTAAATAATATTTACAAATTGTTTTCAAGATCCTCAAAAGATGGATCTGATAACTTCTTTTCTTATCTCAAATTCGAAATTGTGAGGTGGCTGGAAAAGACATAAATTTATGGAAAAATGTTGCTCCAAGATTCACCTATATCCTCCAAATAAAACAATATATTGGAAAACTGAGAGAGGTTATTGAATATACACCCGTTCCTATGAAAAACGTCCTTCAGTTTCTGAAAATAGTATTCCAACTCATCAAAATATGTCCTTAAAGACAGTGACTAAAACAAGAAAAACAAAGTATTTAATTTCTAGAAATATGGTGCTCAAAGATTGACCTATATTTCACAAATCACAATTGATATTAGAAAAATGAGAGATTTTATTGAAGAGCCGCCTGTGCTTATGAAATAAATTCTTCAATTTCTAAAACTACTCTTCTAGATGATCAGAATATGTCTCCCAAGAAGGTGACTAAAACAGGAAAATCCAAATTTCCAAATCTAGTCATATTCCTACATTTTAGGATTTGATCTCTAGAATATTTCTATTTATCAAATGAAGTGCCACTTGCACCCATGGATGATATTTGATAATATATATGATTATTCATCATCATCTACTCCTTAATAAACTCAACCAAGTCGAATTTGACCTTTTGACCAAAATAATACATTTTGGAAAATTTCTGAAAATAATGCCTCATCTTGTGGGGAACTTTTGACTACCTTACCAAGCTCTAAATGAAGATTTGAAAGTACCATTGGAAATATTAGGATGTCTAGTTTTCAATCAACTATTTGAGCATGTAAAACAGACTCTCCACGGCTCAAAAAAATGATTTTTCCCAAGGCATTTTATCAGTTGAAAAACCTGCACTTTCAACAGCTCACTACACTATGAAAATAGTCATTTAGCTGGTGAAAAGGGAGACTTTCATCGTCTTACTACATTGTGAAAAATTCATTTAGCTGGTGAAAGATAAAATTTGCTTCTTGGTATATTTTGAGATGCCACATCATTTTTTCATTGGGTAATAAGATTTAAAGACAATCTTATATACTTTAAAACTTAAAGATTTATAAATAAATATTTACCTTATTATCATCTTATGATATGATATCAAAACAAATTTCAGAATGAATTATTTGATCGCTAACACTACTACTTTCATCAGCATGGGTAAACAGTAAAGAAATATCTAGTTCAATCAATTTAGAAAATGTATACAATCTAGATTGATGATTTACCTCACCAGTAGAAACCCTAGAATTGGTTTGCATGTAATATATTTTCACTACATTAGGTGTGAATATCACTTTATTTTCGGTGTTGGAATTCGTCATCTGATAAACGGAGAGAATATTGATGAAAAAGTTTGGAAACGTGCAACACATTCTTGAAGCTTCCATTGGTGAGTTCAATCCTTCCTTTTTTGGTGATCTCGACCAAAGAGTTGTCCCCCATCAGAATAAGAGAACCTTTGCATGCATCCACTGAATAATAGACTTCTTTTGTGGAAACCATGTAATGTTCTTCTCTTTAATATATGATCCAAGTATTGGGAGAGGAGTTCAGGGCAATCAAGGCATGGCTAGAATTGCCTTTCTTGGGATTCTGATCTTCTAGCTTCTTCTTCTTGGCACCCTCGAGGATGTGATTTCCAAGGTTGTTTTATTGAATTATTTGAGTCATTATATCTATTTTTTTCTGCATGCATGTAGATTCTAGATGGAATCCTTTATGGAAGTATGTGCATTTCTCCCCTTTTGTTCCCTTTCCACCTTTGTATCTGGAGGCATCGCTGAAGGGTTTTGAGTACCCTTCCTTCTTTGGATTTGCATGCGCTTTCCTTTTGTATTTCTCTTTAAATTTATGATATTGATGTCTTCCATATTGCACAGTAAGTGCATGTGCCTTTGGGCCTTTGATTTTTCTCATGTTGATGAGCTTGGTTTGCTCTTATATCATGGATTGAATAAATTCCTCAAGAGAAGGCATCTTCCAGGTGGCTCCAAAGGTGATTTTGACTTAATGGAATCTGGATACAAACACAGAGAAGTAAGGACCAATTTTGCAGACAATGGTGAGAGCCATTTGTTTCTCCTCCTTAGATTTATCAACCCCGCAAGCTTTGAGTTGCGATAGTAAATCCTTGTATTTTGTGAAGAAATATTAGATATTGTCGAAGATTTTTGGATCCAATGTGATAAATTCCACCTTGATCATGTGTTCCCTCATCTCATCCTATTTTCCAAAGAGCCCTTCCAAGGTGGTCCAGCATTCATTGAGGGTTTTACAGGAAGATGTTTGAAAAAGGAGATCGGGAGAGATGAGACTGCAAATTTCTATGAATGCTTCATCCATTCAATTTAGATACTTGTATTTTTATATGGTCAATATCAATTTTGTCTCTGTATTGAAGGTTAATGTGTAAAATCCTATGGTTTGGATATGCATGATTATTCTCTCCTTCCATGAAAAGTAATTGTAAGGTGTAAGAATGAATTCTTTTGGGAATTCCATCGGCTTTGATACCATGTAAATGTGTTGAAACTGCACATAATAGATCTAGCTATAAAATACCACACACATTTGCAGAGATAAATTGAGAAAGAAGAAGCAACAGAGAAAGAATGAAAGAATTCTCATTAACCATCATGAATAATGAATAATTTACACATGATATACTATGTATAACTCAACCAATGTGCACTAGAGATGAAGCCAATGTACCATAGTGGTGGTATAGAGTGATATGGACACACACCAACAATTATGAGAGTGAACTGCCACCTAGTCTAGTCTCTCGGGCAGTTACGAGAGTGAACTTCCACCTAGTATTTTCTCAAAAATTCAATCTCGGTGCTTCTCCATGTTCTCCCACACATCTGACAGTCTATCCTTGACTATTGTCGCTACTAAATCCACATCATATGTGGTTAGTGATGTATGAGAGGGTTGTTTATAGGCCTTTTCCTTCTTTCTGGAGACATTGGTTTGCTCCCCTGTCCTTTTTCCCTGGGCCTCATATGGCTCAAATGTTGTTGGTATCTGAGTATCTCTGTCGGTTTCCTACCCCATTTGTTCTTTAGGAATATTCTGTGTCCATGTCCCTACTTATGGAGTGTGCACTTCTTACCCTATGTTTGTTGGTGCCTAGTTTGTGAACGATGGATCCTACGTGGAACCTTCATGTGGTCTTGTTTGTGTCCTTGGTTTTCTCTTGGGTGGGTTTCTTCCCCCCACTGGGCCTTGTGTGGCCTTCATATTTTTGTTCACCCCATTTGTGCCTATCTGTTGCACAGGGACTCTTCTACCCGACGTCTAAGTTGTTGTTCTTGGTACTTCTTTGGGGATCATAGGTACTTTCCATTCCTCTGGCCACTCCTGGACCTCCATCTGTATGTCCTGCATCATCATTCAGTAATTCAATTTTAGTCACTCCTTGGTTGTGTCCCTCTTTTCCTGCAACCATAAGCCATGGTGTGTTGCCCTAAAGTTGGCAATTTTTCCAAACTCCTGGAAAATCTCTGGTGAAATTCCCCATGTATTTTCTATTATTTCTTGTATTTATATCAGGTAACATGCAAACGTATCCATGTTTTCCTTATTCCTCTTCGAGTCTGTATTATTTCTTAGTGAAATGTAGTGTGTTGTGCCACACTATCCCATTCTCTCGCATTATTTTCTATAGGCGGTCTCCTTCCATCCTATGAGGGAAATGAAGATGAGTAACCACGACTAGTGGAACTTAGAGCCCCAATCCTGTGTATCCTTGCAATCTTCCAAAAATGAATTTAAACGTTGAACCCTAGGTCTACCCTTGTGCCAACAAATGGTTCTGTTGTTGGGATCTGAAACTGTGATTGTTGGGAACTGAAGTAAAGAAAAAGAAACTTTATGTGCGTAGATTTGTTGCTGAAGTGTGCAGTACTATACTTGACTTGTGAATATTTGTACCAAGAAAGAAAGTTGATCTGAAGAAAAGAGGTAAGATCCTACAATAGGTAAGATTTGTACTTTGGTAAGAGAAAGATAAGTGAAAATTTTTGTTTCGAAAGCATGAATTTAAGTATGTTTAATATATTATGTCCTAGTCTGAAGTCTAGGGCATAGTTGAAAAAAAGATTTGATTTGAGTAAATTTAATGAAAATGAAGAAAGATATGTTATCCCTATGCACAGAAAGAAATTTTGGACTAATAAGTGGATAGGAACCTAGAATTCTTTTTTGCAGATTGTAGGTCCAACACTATGATCCTAGGGGAAGTGTGCAGTACAAAAAAGAATGGGGAACATTTAAGAGAAAAAGAGGATTGACTTTATGTTATAATTGAATAAGGTCGGGACATGTTTCTAAGGAATTCCCTGGGGTAGGCCTTAGTTACCTTTGTTGTAAGTTTGTTGGTCATGAGGTTGAGGATTGTCCAAGGATTATTGATAAAGTTGAAGGGATGAACATAAGACAAGAAAAATATGAAAAGAGTCAAGAGACTAAGGGTATGTTAAAAATTCATAAAGAGAAAATATCATAGGAAGTTCAGACTATGTTATTACAGTTGAAAGAAACAATGGATGTTCATAAATATGCGGGTTTAATAGAAAACCTGAAAGCAAAATAGTGCATAAGTGAAAGAATATAAGACTTCAACATAGACCATATAGTCTTGGATGACGAAACACAAGTGAATATCATGACAAAAGAAACTTGGGAAGTTTTGGGAAATCCTATTGTGATACCTTCTTTAGGAAGGATAGGCTTTTTTAAAGGCAAGATGATAACATTATGTGGAAGAGTAACTATTGTACCTATTATTGTTCATGAAACATCGACTGAAGAAGACTTTGAAGTCATTAGGTTTGTTAAGCTCAATGCCCCTTTCCTACTTTTGTTAGGTAAGACTTGGATTGAGAAGGATCCGATCAGAAGGAAAGTAGAGGAAAAAGCTAGAGAAAAGAAAAAGCGAGAATTAAGGGATTTCATAGCTAGGAAAATAAACAAACTAATAGAAGAACAAGAGGATAAGTCGAAGCAACGTAGAAAAGTAACAACACAGGAGGGACAGAAAGAAAAATAATTATCCATCAAAGTTGAAAGAATTCAATGAGGCTTGAAGGACCTATCTATCTAAGAGAGAAGTTTTCCCACTCAAGAAGTGTTAATAAAAGGGATATTAACTTCAAAACCTTTGAGGGTACCTCAACAGTGCAAAGCCACTATGCTAGAGGAAGATAAGAATAAAAATGGAAAGAGGATTCCATAAACAGTTAAAGAGACTCAGATAACAAAAAAGAAGGCAAGGAGGCTTAATAAAAACAAGGCTAAGTTGGAAAATCTACAAGAAGTTAAGGAGACCAGATGGAAGACTTTGCAGACTGGAACCTTGCAGAAGGCAGGTTCGCAGGGTTTGAACCTCATTGGAATAGTAGGTCCACGTAGATTTGGACGTCTCTCTAGTGAAGTTATATGAATGTTGGAGGAGCCCCAACCGTTAGAGTGATTCTCTAGAACAGTTAGGAAACACATTTATGGGTTTATGGACTACTTTTGGACGTTGAGACCGCGCCATAATGGATAGATTTACATCAATGGAAGAATTTTTCTGTCTGTTGGAAGATCCATCACAACCGTCTGCTTACTTAACTCGTCGATGGTGGAGTTGGGACCAATTTTTGATACCCATGATTGATTGATCTAAGACAAGAATTGTCCAAGTGTCGAGCTATGTTTCTTTTCGTTATTTGAAACTATTCCCCACATGTCTGTTTTTCTACCCCATCTGTCTATTAAAAGATAGAATGTCGAGCAAACCCAATGAGTTGGAGAAGTTTTTCGAGGAATTTCTTAGGAAGCTCATGGCCGACAAAACTATATCTAAAGTTATTTAGGTGTCATTGACTAGGGGACTACAAGTTTCCCCTTCAACTGGACGTCATTCCACCCACATCAACCCCGTAACTGAAAATATAAGTAAGCACCGTGGTGATCTGGCTAACGCGAAGCAAATCTCGTTGATCATGCCTAAATATATTCCTCCTCTAGCAGGTGATGTTAACCATGATAGTATTGTTACGATGAAAATCTCTCTATGGCTAGGGTACACCACAAGAGACGGAAATGACTGCAGAAATAAACTCTATCCCAACAATATGCTATATAAAACAATATGAAAGCGAGATAAGAAAGAGGCCTACCTCGTCTAGATGTTCGATGAATCCCACCATTGAGCACTTTGACCTAAAGTTATATACCTGCAACTAGTTCTCAACAAACAAGCAAATCAGGAATACAGTGATAATATAAAAGGTTAGCACATTAGATAGCATAATCCATTAATATAAATAACAAATATGCACGTGGATAATAACTCAAATATTTTCAAGATATCAATTGGATGGGAAGGATTATTTATATTAATAAATGATCAACATAAGTGAAAATATTATAGACTTTCATGTCGTCATGGTTCAGAACCGAGAAACCAAGTTTCTTCTGGTTGGGCCTCCACCACTTCAATCCTCCACCAAAGGCAAGCTCATAAGAGATAAAATGTGAGGTTTTCAATCAATAAGGGAAGATCCTAGGGGGATGAACAGTTTGTTCAAAATTAAAGGACAAAGGGATGCAGACTCAATATGAAGTAAATAATTTCTCCATAGTAACTTTTCTCTCAAAGTTGAATTGTTTCTCCTCTTTTCTATAGCTCGAAATTGGTCCATTTATAGCCTTCAAGATGGAACTGAAGGGATGAGTCAAAACGTTTCCAGTATATGGAAGGCCAAGGATCATAGATATCCTATTGTGACATGGAAACATGACATTAATTTTCATTTTTTGGCACAAATCCCGATGTACGCGAGATGTAGTGGAGTAGCCTGCGTATACGCGTGTTTTATAGTAGGCAAGATGTGTACATGTGGAAAAATATGTATTTTTAGATATGTATTTTACAAACAGGGATGATAAGTATGCATAGGGAAATGGAAAAATCCCTTCTGTGTAAGATTGCCTAGGGTGAGGCAAATCTTTCTATAACAGATGCCCCCTAATGTGTTAGGTCAGAGGAGTGTCTGTGATGGCCGAAATACATTATAAACAGCCCAGAAGTGGAGTGATGGGGAACTAGCTGGAAGAACTAGTTGTTCATTACATTTGGCACTGACTTTGCATACATGGCTACCAATAGAATTACACTGCAGACCCATGTGAAAATATACCAAACAAGTGTTTGTGGCCATGAATAGGAAAATACAAATGTGGTTACATGCCAATGGCTATCATAGTCACGAACAAGGCCCGGTACAACCAATATCAAAACCAATTTGAAGATATTTGTATACAATGGAGTACAATCTAATCTCCCATGATCACTAAAGTCATATAGGTATCATTCCAATGAAAAGGAAGCAACAACTCAGGAAAGTTGCGGCCACATACTTGTGTCTGCAAGTCTTCTACACAATTCGCCAAGGGTGCAAGTCTACATCATGTGAATAAAGGAGCTGAGGTTGAGCACAATGAGACATCGTTTGATTACCATTCATTGAGGTATACAATTAACAAACATGAGACATCCTACCGATAATGAAAGTAGGTATCCATCCACCGAGTACATTCTTACAACTGTGAATATAGGAGTCGGTGTCGAACACCTGAAGAATCCATCGATCAGAAGACATTGATGTATTCCCAACTATCGATGGTGAGAGAACCTGCCACTAAGGACTGCAAGCCTCAAGGTACTCATAAGACTCTAGGTCTCATTTCCAAAATAGATAAGCTGAATTCGATGGAAGGAGACCCATTGAAAGGAGAGTATTAAGGCATATCTCATCAGTCATCATGAGGTACAGAGTAGGAGCTTCATGATTTGGTGGAAATTAGATGAAGAACATGTTCACAAACCAACGACCCTTTGTGTTTTTCACGTTCGTCAAGTGCAAGAGGTACACGAAAAAGACCCTCTGAATAGAAGCCAATGATGAAAACTACTGACAAAGGTGAGGAAACCACCAATAAGGCTAATGGAATCCAAGAGACTGCACAAATCCAAATGTGTGAATAGATGTATTGTCATCGAACACAAGGGAAACCACCCAGTCAACGACCAATGATGAAGTGTCGACTGTTGGGCTCAAGGTTACCTACTAATGATGAAAGTAGGAACATGGCACATGATAATACTAAAATATCATTCTAAGACAAACTGAGGGTATGGCCGACATGCAAAGTCAAGAGTTTTGAGAAGTGGCCAACACAGGTTGATATACTTGCTTTGAACAAGAGAATGATACATATGGAGGACTCTGACAACATAGACTCGATGATGAAAACATGAGATGCAGGAGGCATCAATGAAATTCTCTATAGGGACTGTAAGAGTAACCAGTCGGTAGAGAAGAATCTGTAACGAGCTCAGCTTCCTAAGGCCATGATAATCCCAAAATTATGATGATGAATGGACTCAATAAATTTTTTCTATGTTCAAAGGCAACACGATTGCTGCCAACATAAGATAATACTCCCTTCCTTCCAGTCTTTTTTTTTTGTTTTTACATAGACAAATGAATGCTATGATACAGAGGAGGAAAAGAGTTTCACAAGTAAGAAAAAATAGCTCCAGTAGTGGAACATACCTATGATCAATGCAAGGATATGCATGCGGGAGATGGACCCTCGGGGGAATGTTCCCTCCTAGGTATAGGGTGTCAAATTGTGAAGGATATAAATAAGGCTCTGCTTGGTTGAGGATGCAAAAACTTCTGAGGAAAATGGCTTATAATGCAAAGCAAGAACCGACTATAGGCTCAATACTACAAGCAATGGAATGAGATACAATCACAACTTAAAGCCAAAAAATGTCATTTAGTCTACTTGGTGTGAAAAAGGAATAAACTTGTGCCAAATAGATGTCCTT
This sequence comes from Picea mariana, assembly GCA_032191745.1. Classification (NCBI taxonomy): domain Eukaryota; kingdom Viridiplantae; phylum Streptophyta; class Pinopsida; order Pinales; family Pinaceae; genus Picea; species Picea mariana. Next base: position 8,419 of record JASDQU011379775.1, on the reverse strand, counting down.
TCAAATCCAATTTACAAGTGTGAAAGAGACAAGTTCACTCAAAAATCTTTTCTTTTTTTGAAAGTGAGTCGGAAAAGAGCTTAACTAAGACTCACGAAATCTCAAGTCCAATTTAATGAGTGTGAAAGACACAAGTTCACTTGGAAATATTCTTCATTTTTTAGACGAGTCAAAAAAGATCTTAACTCAGACTCGAGACCTTTCAAGTCCAATTTAATGAGTGTGAAAGGAAAAAATTGCTCGACAATCTTTTCATTTTTTAGACAAGTCAAAAAAGAGCTTAAATCAGACTCACATATTCTATTTTAAGAAGAATGTAATGGGGGAGGCCAAAGATCCCGTGCAAGACTTCTGTGAAAGGTCAGAAACTTATGAAGAGCTGACACAAGCTTGGGAAAATCCAAATTTTTCCAAGTCAAGGAGGATAAAATACTTGCAGAGGTTACCTTATCTACAAGATTATTCCAATCAAAAGAAACCACTCTATGACTTGGAGGGAGCATACTCAAAGAGAGTGGAATTCTCCCTAGTGAAGAAGGTACAAAACTAGAAATTATAAGGACATGGTTGAAGGACACATCACACTACAAAAGAAGAGTGGGATTGACCGAAGATTGCATTAGCAATTTCACTTCCTTAGGCTTGTCACTCTCCAAGAGAAAAGTGATATCGACTGAAGATTGCATTAGCATGACCACTTATTCAACCATTGGTTGAATAGGATGAAAGAAAAAAAGGTCAAGAGTTGCATCACCCCCAAAAATAGGAGTGGTATTGATCGAAAATTTCATCGACACGACCACTGGTTGAACAGGATGCAAGACCAAAAGGTCAAGGAATGCATCAACCCCTAAAGGAAGAGGGGTGTCAGCCAAAGATTGCATCGCCATGACTACTATATCAACCAAAGAAGGTTGGGAAGCCAAAGACGACTCATAACCCGAAGGTCCCCTAGTAAAGGACCATGATTCTTGTACCACAACAATAGCAGGGCACAAATGAGTAAGGTGATCTCCTTTGTAAAGCCTACAAAGGAACTTGGGCTTATGTCTTACACATCTAGGCTTCTCAATCGTATGAATTCCCCCAGCATGAATTGCAGTGGCTGGTGACATGCTCCCAACATGACTTGCAGAGCCTAGTAGAAAATCCCCAACATGACTAGCAAAGGTTGGTGATGGATCCCCAACATGAATAGCAGAAGTTGGTGATGTATGTGTAGTGTGACTAGCGGTGACTAGACTTGTGCCCCCAGCATGACTTGCAGCGGTTGGTTGTTGGTATTCAACATGACTAGCAGAGTTTGTCGACCCATCTCCAACATGACTAATAGAGGTTGGTGATATAATTCTAGTATGTGGCTGACCCTCACAAGATGCAATCGAGGGAGTTTAGGTCCAAGGATCACTAAAATATGAAGTGTGGAAAGGAATGGGCCTTCATGTCGAAACAGGCCCACTGGACATGGCACAAATGTGGTGACTAGGTGTCATGAATTCGAAAGTAGCCATAAGGGAAGAATACATTCTGACACTGATTTTCTCAGTTTTCGGCTGAGAATTGTCGATCACAGGGAACGATGGTCCAATAGATGCATTAGGAATAGAGTACGCAAAGGATAACGTGCCAATCATCATGATCTTCCCTTCATGACGAAAAAAAAGAGTACGGAAGACAGACGATATGACGATGACCATAGCATAGGTCCAATTGTGTCATAGTAACAAGTTATAATCAAGAGGTGCATCAACTACCTTGATCTCGACCTCTACTGTCTTCCCACCTAAATCGACCAGAAAGGCAGGAAGAATACCGTGAGGGTGGAAGGAATGACTATCAAAAGAAGTCAACATGTTCGATGACTTAGAAAGAGTCAGAGAATCGAGAGCTTTCCAATAGATCAGGGACATCACACATGTAGCAGTTCCTTCATCAAAAACTGCACGTTTCATGCTATACTCTGAGTACTCCACGTGGATTTGGATTCCACATGGTAAGGCAAGCGAGACTTCACATATGTGACGTCAAACTTGATAAATTTTGAGCCACTAGGTTCTAGAGTGCCTAACATGGATAGTAAGGCATTCCTTTATGAAGGACATGTTTGGAGTAACTCCAAAGCTGACATCGCACAAGGGGTTTGACTCAGGTCCTCAACAATAGAGTAGTTCTGGGCGGCTCTAACATTTGGATTGTGGGTAGAGTGCTTGACTACTACTTTTGGAATACGAAGCAGTGTCTCTAGTTTTTCAATATTTAAATTCATCTCTGAAGAAGGAGGAGGACATTCTAGATCAGGAATAGCCTATGAAAAGCTATAATCTCGAGATCGAGTGGCTACATTAACTTTCGCATCAACCATGTTGATACAAAAATGGTCATCATCTTGCAACAACAGGTTTTGACTCCCACTAGCTATGTTTCCGGTGTTTGAGGAGTTTGAGGCCATGTGTTGGTTATGTGGAAAAGGATTCGTCAGCACAGTGGGCGGTAGAGATAATAACCTCATGGCTTCCGCAAGTTTGGGGCATAAATGGGTAAGGTGATCGTCTGTACAAAGCTTACAAGGAAATTTCACCTTACGTCTTTCTCGTTTTCCCTCTCCAGCATTATTATTCGTCCTCTCATTATTACCATTTTCCTTGGGTTTATTACCATTTTTCCCACCCCTACTATTATTACGTCCTTTCTTCTTATTCCTGCCTGGTTCTTGGTTACCATTTGGGTTGGCCGGTGATTCCACAAAATGTACATTAGCTGACTGATTGGGGTTGGAAGACATAGATGAAGCTATCCCTCCTGCAGACTAGTTTAGAGACAACTATTTCAAATGGATTATCGCCGAGTCTGTGGATTTAATGTTGTTTGAGCCTACAATGCCATCGGCATGAGGTCTGAGCTTTTTTCTAGAGTCTTAATTTGACCATGGTGCATCTGGAATAATGTGGTATAACATCCCATACTAAGCATATATCAAATCTAGTTGTTGGGCTTTAAAGATCGTTTCTTCCTCAGTGGTAACCTAGGTAGTAGCAATAGGAGGGTGCAAAGACTTAAAGAACCATTCTAAAAGAAATTTTGGGGGTATGGAGGTCTTAATCAACATCTTCTATATACACCACTCTTGAATATGATTCAAGATATGAGTGGCGGTGTCTTGGCGTAAAGTCAATAGAAGTTCTAGGCCAGCATCGTAACGAACTGGCAATTGGAAGTGGTTAAGGAAGACCAATACCAACTGAATAAAGGTCCCATATTCCCCCCTAGGTAGCTCGATATACCATTTCACAGCAACCCCAATGAGGGTGCATTGAAACAATATTAATCGAATAGAATCGTCATTAAGGGAATTCGAGGAGCACCATAGGTGAAAGGTAGTAATGTGATCACCAGGATCCTCCCCATTCTTACCTTCGTACTTCAGGATGTCTGAAGGAATCTTAGTGGGGATGGGGGGACATGTAGGATCATGATTCATAGGGTCATTCATCAACTTAGACAAGTCTGCCAGATTAAGCGTGGCTAGAAAAGGGAGACAGGGTTGCGACATCTGCCCCCAAGTTCCTGGGAAAGATTGTGTTTGAGGAACTGTAGCCCATCTAGGGTTCTAGTAAGCACCATGGCCCTATCTAGGATTGTAAGTCCCTCCTTCGGGTTGATTCATAAAAGGTTGTTTGGGTGTCATTCCAGTAGGAATGTTCTGATGGGGGTTATAAAAATTCCCCCCAACAGTATTGGATCCAGGTTGGGGGTTTCCCAAAGCCTGAAACTGACCTCCTTCAGGTGTCAATCTGGAGGATAGGGGTGGATTCACCGTGCCAAATGTGTTGGTTGGAATCGACACCGAGGAGGTAGGGCTATAGGATGGAACTTGAGAAGAATCTTGTCTGCTAGGTTGATTGTTCCACCCAAAAGCAAGAGGATTAGACCCGGGGTTAAAAGTAGGAATGCCTCCCATATTAGGAGTCATTTGAGGGATTTGAGAACCACCAAATGGAAATGGAGTATAAGGACTTGTAGTGCCCCCAATCCCAATGCTAGCATTAGGGCCAACAGCTGGGATGGAATTTGAAAAATTTGAAGTAAAGTTTGACATACCATAGGAAAAAGGATTAGAGGCCATAGGGATGGACTGAACATTATAGCCTGGTGAGTGACCAAGAGACCCAAAAGGGTTCGAGGCCATAGATTGAGCATTCACTATAGGTCGAGCCATAGTAATGATAGGTTCCTTCGGAACTACAACCATTGTGGTTACAGGAGTCGAAGGAATTCCATTAACTATAGTGGGTGTGGGAGTCGAAGGTCTCCCAGTGTTCTGAAGACTAGGTTCAATACTCATCCTTGTAGAATCACAAGTCTTAACAGTTGAGGTGTGTGTACCATGCCTAATAACTCTACGCCTTTTAGAAGGAAAAGACTCAAAATCTGGTGGAAACAATAAAAAGAAATGAGACCGACAAGGATGTTGGTTTGACTCCATGATCACTTAAGACTCTAAAGACAAAAAACAAATCCTAAGGCCAACTAGTAATCAAAGAGCACACTAAAATTCAAACGACCAATATGCACACAAACAGGGTAAAGTGGATGAAAGTGGTCTCCCTCCCTAAAGAAGGTATGTCTCACCCAAGAGGGGCCTGAGACTCCCTACTAAAGATCGAAGGTAACATAATCAGTTATAAGGGATCTCGTGGGCTTAACAACTAGTCGATCAGATCCCCCCGAAGAGGTAATCCTCCATAAAGGTTGTGTGATGCCCAACCCTTATTTGACTCAGGGTACCTGCAGAATAGCTTAACCTATGTGGCACCTAAGTCAAGCAACTAATAAACCAATGTATAATTGATGCACAGAAGAGAAGTCGTAAGTCAGGTCCACCATATCAGCAAGGTAGCAAAGCCTGAAACCTTGAAATCACCGCCTATCACGGAGGTAATCTCACTAACAAGATCCCTAGATACAAATATATCCCCAGAAATATCTCTGACGCTAAGAATATATCGGGGGGATATCCCTTCAACCAACCTCGCACGACCTTGTGATTAACTCTAGTGTGAGCGGAGCCTCCTGATATTACCAATTATACAATGGATTTGTTCACTCCCTTTCTAAAACACATATGTTGATTTAATTGCCTTGGAGAAATTTTCTCACAAAATCCTATTCCAAGGCACTAAATCCTAAGCTAGTTTGTGTACCCTAGAAAATAAAATCATTACAAATCAATTTTAAATTATAGCGTTAATTTTAGTGGTCGTGATTACTCAAAAAGGTATGGTAGTGAAACTCATGATGTTATGACTTAGCAAGAAAAGTAAATATGCATATAATGCAAAGTTCTAACTTCAATTTTCAATGAATGACATGCTTCTAAAAACAAATGAAATTTTCAATTTCAACTCTGCAATTCTGAAGTAAAAATGCAATCTTTCATTACATGCACTAACCTAATGACAATGACTCAAAAGACCAAAATGCCAAGCAATTCAAAATGCCTAATATTTTTGTATTTTCAATATAATAAAAATGAAAATGCATGGAATGAAAAGAAACTTGATATATAAACTCTACTGTGTATAGAAACAGACAACTCAAGAAGGATACCAAGCAACAAAACACCCATCCCAATGTGCAAGGACAATCAAAATGAAAAGGTGATGAGAAAGATTCTACCCAAAAAATCAACCCAAGACAGGTTTCCTGCCATCCCACAAGCACTTAACAAGCACTAAACAGACCTAAGAAGACTCAACAAACATCAAATCCCACCCAAACACCACCAGACCCAGAAAACAAGTAAGGAAAGTTAATGTACACAATTATTTGAAGAAACCGAGTGTATGTACGCAACTTGCAGAGGGACAACTTGTGTATATACACGACTGTCAAGACAAAAAGCACGTATATGTTTCAAAAAACAAGGCTAGGCAAGGGACAAGGATGAAAACTCAAACCCAGAGTGAATAGAGGCTATCAAGCAATGAAGTGACAAGAAAATCAATAGGAATGAGAGTAATCTAAGGAGAAAATTACTCCAAACCCTAAGAAAGAAGATTCAATCCCCAGTATGGTTGCCAATTCTGTTGCGAGGAAAATCTCTCTATGGATAGGGTAAACCACAACAGATGGAAATGACTGAAGAAATCAACTCTATCCCAACAATATGCTATATAAACCAATATGCAAGTGAGATAAGAAAGATTCCTACCTCGTCCAGATGTTCGATGAAGCTCACCGTTGAGCACTTTGACCCAAAGCTATATTCCTACAACTAGTTCTCAACAACCAAGCAAAGCAAGAATATGGTGATAATATAAAAGGTTAGCACATTAGATAGCATAATCCATTAATATACATAACAAATACATCCGTGGATAATAACTCAAATATTTTCAAGATATCAATTGGAAGGGAAATGATTATTTCTATTAATAAATGATGAACAGAAGTGAAAATATTACAGACTTTCGTATCCGCATGATTCGGAACCGAGAAATTAAGTTCCTTCCAGTTGGGCCTCCACCACTTCAATCCTCCACCAAAGGCAAGATTGTAAGAGAGAAAATATGAGGTTCTCAATCAATAAGAGAAGATCTTGGGGGGATGAACACTGTGTTCAGACTTAAAGGACAAAGGGATGTAGACTCAATATGAAGTAAATAATTTCTTCAAAGTAACTTTGCTCTCAAAGTTGAAATCTTTCTCCTCTTTTCCATAGCTCGGAATTGACCCAATTATAGCCTTCAAGATGGAACTGAAGGTCCAAATCAGAATGTTTCCAGTATATGGAAGGCCAAGGATCATATATCTCCTTTCGTGACATGGAAACCCAACATTAATTTTCATTTTCTGTCACAAATCCCGATGTACACAGGCTATAGTGGAGCAACCTATGTATATGCATGTTGTATAGAAGGCAAGATGCGTACATGTGGGAAAATATGTATGTTTAGCTCTATATTTTAAAAACAAGGATGATAAGTCTGCATAGGGAAATGGAAAAAGGCCTTCTGTGTAAGATTGCCTAGGGTGAGGAAAATCTTGCTATAACAAGTATCCCTCGAGATTTAGAGTATTCCATGTTCACTACATACATTCCGAAAGGAATTCACATAGTTGGCAGTCAGTTAGGATAGATCCCGATGTTGAAGAACAATGACTTCAACTTAGGAGACGGAAAGAAATATGCAATGTTAGCTCCTCACCACTATTTAACGAACACAATGGGGAAGAAACCTCACCTCGTCTCGCATCCATGGATTAAAGGGTTGGTGTAGTCAATCGTATTGAATGTAATGAAGATTCCCCATTTTGGATGCCACCAGGAGGTTAACTCTTCCATTAAACTCATTTTGTCGTGCTATCATGGCAGATATATATTCCTTTGTTATCATGCAAACATTTCTTAATTGAATGGTTTTAGTTTCATTTACTTGCATATATGATTATATTTTTCTAAATCAAACCCTAGGTGACAAGCACTAGTTGATGTCCTTGTCTCATGTCACCATCAAGATTTTTAGCCATTTGATTTGCATGAATAATATAGAGCCTTGCCATTGCAACACTCTATCCTTCCTCCTAGCCTGGTCATTTTTTCCTTGTTGATTTAAGAAGGAGAAAAATGCACCAAGGCCTAGCTCTTCTACACCTGGTAAGCCATTTTTCCCTAGGGTTTGCTTAGTGAATCCTTGCTATAGAAACACATCACTTGTTGGATTAATCAAAGGGGGGGTGAATCAGTAATAATGTAATTATAATCCTTTTTCTTCAAATGTTATATCAATGTAGAATTATTATCCAATAATGAGTAGTAATAAATAAACAATTACACACATACACAGTACACCAGTGTTTTAAGTGGAAACCCATATCGGGAGAAAACCACAGAATGTTTTTTCTTATATGTCTTGAAGAATTACATTCATTGGAAGCACCAACTTCCTTTGTTTTCAGCTACAACTGGAAGGAGGCTCCAACCCCCTTGTTTCTCAGGCTATAACTTGAGGGAAGCTCCAACTCCCCAAATCTCTGGCTAGAACCAGAAGGAGGCTACAAACCCCAATGTTCTCTGACGACAACCAGAAGGTGGCTACAACCACCTGTCCTTGCCCCGTCCTGCCACCCTGAAGTAGAAGTAGAATGATGGAACCACTGTCACACTATCACTGTGAGATATACCACTGTAAACCTATACCAATAAATTTGAACCATGCATCAACCTGTACCATAAACAAGTGCATCAACCATGCATCAACCGTGCATCAACCTATACCATAAACAAGTGCATCAACCATGCACCAATCTGTAATCAACCTGTACCATAAACAAGTGCATCCAACCATGTGCCAAGTATGTACCAATCATGTGTCAACTACTCATCAACTATGACTCATCAATATGTACCAACATCATC